>CALSCE010000091.1:3250427-3300698 GCA_943593645.1 Bovichtus variegatus | reverse complement strand
ATATATATATAGATATATATATAGATATAGATATATATATAGATATATATATAGATATAGATATATATATATATATAGATATAGATATAGATATATATATATATCTATCTATATATATATATATATAGAGATAATGACAGAATTTCAGAGAAGTTCAATTATAAAGCGAAACGCACCTTCCGGTATGCAACCAAACTCAACTCTGGGCCGAGACCTGCCGGCTCTATGAGCCCGTTCGATCTCAGCAGAGCTGGTACAACCAAACAGCACACAGGAGATGTGCATTTTCTGGGTAGCTGTAGGCTACAGACATTTAAACAGCAAAGAGAGGGCAGCCCATCTGTTGGCTAATAAAACCAGGTTAAAGCAAGCAGGAGAGGCAGAGAGAGAGCGAGAGGAAGGTCATAATATAGGCAGCAGTCCTTCATGTTTCACTGCCCCACTGCAGCCTTTATGCCTTTGGTTACTAGCAGCAGCGACACTCGCTGAGCTGTTAAAACAGGTACACACACAAGAGGAAATTTATGGCACGCAACAAAAGAACAGGCTTGTTTTAGAGCTCTAAAGGCTCTTTATCTGTGTGCGTATGTGTGTATGTGAGACACAGAGGAGACGGTCTGTGTAGACTATCAATGTGTACTCAGTGACACAATACGGTGCTGTAACCCATTACATGTGTTTTACACGTAGTTTTGAAGGACATATCACAAATGTGTCATTAGTTTGGGCCGTTTATCTCCACAAGTTTTCACTAAAGGCTGATCTGGTAGTCGCTGTGGATGTGGTGCCGAACGGAAAAAATATCCAGTAGCATCTGTGGAGACAGAATTAAAGAAAAGATCAGGGCTGGATCTGATATGCTCAGTATCTGTTTCCCCTGAAGGGCATATCTACGCCGGAATGATGCAATATAATACGTACATAATGCATTATGTTATTATGACAGATTGCTGTAAGCCTGGTATTGTAATAAAATACACATAAGACATTATAAGTACCTAATAAGGTGAAATATCCCAATGGGTTTTAATGGCTTTTCTACCTAAATTGCATGAAAGTTTATAAGGTGCTGTGTGGCTATAATGTATGGAGTGTGTTTATGGCTGCCTGTAAATCCTTTATGACAGGCCCTCCTCGGATTAAGATACAATGTGTATGTACTTTCTATCTATTACATGTTAAGACCTGAATATAGAACCGTTATCGTCGGGCCCATGTGTTGTGTTTACTGCCACTGCAGAGGAATAAATCTCGTTTATGTGCGGCGTCGTTTTTCTGCCGCCACTTATCTGTCTTGCTAATGCTAACGCTACCAGCAGCTATGTGTCAGAGGCAGAAACTGGGACAGCAGGTAGCCAAGGGGGTCAACATGCATCATCCCAGAGACTTGCCTATTTACTCAGTTAGGGAAGACTTTCAAAACGTTCAAGGCCAAGCAGTCTCAAGTTCTTTTCGAGCAAAAAGCTTCTTTCTTTTTCTTTTTTTCTTTATACTCACTATAGGAATTTTTAAGGAAAAATCACCAGTATTAACATCACATTCCAACAATAATCTATATGACAGTGTCTACAGTGAAAAAAATGACTTAGCGTGAAGTGCCTTTTTAAAGAAATAGTTAAACATTTTGGGAAATATACTGAGGCCTACTTGCTTTCTTTCTTAAAGGGTGATGTTGATACAGCTTTCATTTCTGCTCTGTTATGCCGTGTTCACACTTATTAGTTTACACCGTATTACAAGAAGCCAAGCCAAACTTTCATATCAGCTGACTATTTGTGATTCAGAGACTGAGATATTGGGAATACCAGACAGCTATGATATCTCTCACTTGGTGAAAATAACTACATCTGTGTGAAGAAACGTGGCAAAATGGCTGCAAAGCCTCCGTCCACCTTAGTTGGAATAACACAGGTATTTCTGTTGGCGGGCATTGCTTGAATTCAACATTAAGGATGGAGCCAGCCTGGCTGTTTTCCCTGATTTTAGTCTTTATGCTAAGCTAGGCTAACTACGTCCCTTGTGAGTGGTATCCAACTCAACAACAACAATTTCAAGGCACGCAGAGAATTTTTGATGGGGCAATTTTTTTATGAAATTCATTGATTTAACTATAAAATAGCCTCAAAAAGGCTAAAGAACAATTTTTTTCTCTCTCTATCTTACATTTACATTTAAAGGGGTTTTATTGGCATGAATGTTTCAGGAAAGGGTTGCCAATGCATCAAAAATAATTAATTATATATTAATTAAGAAAGGTCATTAAGTTTTTTTTTTTGGTCCTTCATGCCAAATAAAGCTTGCAAACATGCAGATATTTTCACTCCCTTTTTTTGGTGGACATGCATGTTAATTAAAGTGTTTAAGGTATATATGTGATCAGAAGTCTTTTTTTTCTTGAAACGACACAGTGGTCCCAGCAGTCAACCTGTCCATCCGGCCCTGTCCCTCCAACACCACCCAAGCTCCTCTCACAGCTAAGAGAGAGCCTGGGCTTCACTGGAGCTCAATTTTGCCAGACCCTCTGAGTCTGATACCACCCAACAGCTCAGATATGAGCCCCAACAACTACAGCAGGACCGCCATGGGTCTATCACAGATCTGCTGCCAAAGACTGCAGATCATACATGAGCTGAGGATGAGAACACCACACTATTAGCCCAGACCCTGAGAATAAAGGAGGATACAACCAACAAGGACTTAAGCTTCAGCAGAGAGCTACAAGAGATGAGGGAGCAGCTCCAGCTCGCATGCTGCTGTCCCAACACCTCTCCCACCCTGATACCCAGAGACTCCCACCCTGACACCCAGAGACTCCCACCCTGACACCTCTCTCTCTCTCTCTCTCTCTCTCTCTCTGTCTCCCTCTCTCTCTCTCTGTCTCTCTCTGTCTCTCTCTCTCTCTCTCTGTTTCTCTCTGGCTCTCTCTCTGGCTCTCTCAGGCTCTGTAAATATAATGGTTGTACCTTTTAAAATAAACCACCCAAAAATAATTAGCCATACAAATAATCATTGAACACATGTCTGTCAAAGTTGATACATCCTCAAATTGAATCTTTTGTGTAGCTGACTTTGAAAAAGCTTCAAAGTAAAAGTCCTACATTACTTTAATGGCATTGTCTTAAACGCACATTTCATATTTTTCTGCCGCTCGGGGTCTCTTAATCAAAGCGGTGACAAAACACGGACTTTAATCACATCGTGACGTACTGTGGGATGATGGGAGTTGTTGTTCTCATTGTTAAATTAGCAGCATTGGCGATCAAAATCTATTTGGCGGAACGAGAAACCATTTACACAGATGAGGCAATGTATTAAAGTTTCATTCACGTTACGTTTATTCACACTATGTAATTTCATTCTGATTAAAAAGCCCTGCTTACGTAACGTTAACTTGCTAACTTACCATTGGATGAGTTGACTACCCATACAACTACATTGGCTCACGTTATGTGACAAATTCAACCATGGGGTAGCCCCGCGCTGTTATCCGTTGTCAAAACAATAATAATAAAATAACTTCATGAGCATGATGAATGTGTAACATTAATGTTATCGTACACATTAGCTTGGTGGCTGCATAAGCCACTTGTCATAGTAACACATCGCAGTAAGCTGGATGGATCATATCATATTAATAAATGATGCGTGAGTATAAATCCATGATATTGTATGATTTATTGCTTCCCTAGGGCATGTGTAACTCTTTCATGGTTTTAGATAGAACTAACTAATTCCATTCCCTCATTGTAGCAATCCACAGACAGGGAAACGAAAGGAGAAGTGAAGGGACAGTCAACGAAAGAGAGAGTGATACAAGCTGCAAACAGCTGTTTGTCCGCCTCCCCCGGCTAAATTGACAGAGAATCTTTCATAAATTCTAAATATACTGAGCGCTGTGATAGTGCTATGTTCTTGCATGGTTAAATCAATGGCGCCTGGCCTGATGTAACTATTTGTTGTTATGTATCATCTGGTGTTTCCCCTGAAGACAGAGCAACTGGTGTCACTGGCTTATTTTAATTTAGTGTTTTATTATATTTTGATTTTGAGAAAGATTCTCTGCCTTGGTGGTCCTAAAATGTGGGTCCCAGCTCACAGCATATGTGATATCACATCACCAGACAGCTGCACCATGGCAACATCTTTGTTCACTATGCACAAATTAAGGAAACCGTGTACTTCATAATACTGTTTTAGAGGATAAAGACAAGTCTGAAAAACTCCAAGCTGCAAAGGGAATGAGAATATATGAATGGTAAAATGAATTAGCGTCCTCTGAGACAGGGTGATGTTAGTCCAGGGTGAGTTGTGTGGCTCTCAGTGTTTTGGAGGCCTCAGAAGAAGCTGTTGATTAAGGAATAAGTAGATTATACAGCTCATCCGTACACATCACTCTGTGAGGAATATTCCATTGCACTTCTTAGAATAACTCAGCCCTTAATGCTAGTAAAAAGCAAATAAACCCTGTATCTTCCTGTCATAAGAAAAGGTTTTCTAAGAGGTTTTAACTCCCCCAAAATGAATGATGGTGTTCAGTTATTGATTTTTTTTAAACCTGGGTAATTACATAAAGTCTCTGTACACTGAAGAGAAACATGGACGTCGTGACAATTATGACAGCTGGACAGTGAGATGACCTTGTTTACAGAAAAGATAAAGCGGTACTGCTATTGACTACCATAGAATTGGGTGACTCACACAAGACACAGATTACAAAATAATTGAAGAATGTGAGACAACTTTGATGACATCGTACTTCCTGTGTAAAATCGGTACAGTGCCTGTTTAAGGAATTAGTCAAACTGAAACTTTCTATATGTGGGACGGACAAAAAGAAGACCCGATGGTGTGTGGCTGACTGTAACTGTCTTGGGTAGAGATGCTTCCAAGTATAAGGGATCCCACACCTTCTTAAACATCAAAATTAAAGGTATTTTCAAGGACTTTCCAGGCCCAAGTCCTTCAAATTCAAAGACCTAACATGGCATAGTTTGAGACAAAAGAACTTGAATTTCTATTCTTTGACAAAATATATAAATTCAAGGCCTTTCAATGACCCATGTCTATTAAATGTCTATTTTCAAAAATGTTCAAGGCCTTGATTCTCCCCCCTCAAATTCATAAACTTTCAAGGATTCCACGGATACAAAGCACTGATACTGGGCTGTACTGGGCAGCTCCCAGATAGAAATGTGTGAAACATTCAGATTGTTGTTGGGAAAGGAGCCTAAATGCCCAGTCAATCTTTCTAGATAAAAGAGGGTTAGATAAAAAACTCAGTGGAATTGATATCAACCCCAACGCTTACAGAGGCATTGACTTAAGTATTCACCTAATTGAATCAAGGAGAAAACTTTGACTCCACTGCAGCATGGCTGATTGAAAGCCCCACTGCTGCAACACATCTGGACAGGTGTGTCTCGAGAGTCAACACACACACAGAGATTTGCACATTTTCGATTTGGCTCAGCAGCTGTTCCGCTCCACTCTAGCTCCCAGCGTGCCGTCGCCTTATTATGCTCTTATTAATATAATATCATTAAGTGTCCCCCTGAACATCTGAGTCCATCAATTCATATGAAGCTCGTATCATTCCTTACTTTTGGCAGGGTTAGATAGTGGCCAGGTCCAGAGAGATCTACAGCAGAGTGACAAAGGTCGAACTGATTATTTGTTGGGATGAGCTGGTGATTGGAGTATGGGGTGGAGAGAGGGTGAATTGGAGTCGGTGGTTGGGGAGGGAGCATTGAATCAGCATTGAATTTGTTGTATTTATTTCCATCCACTAGCTTTAGCTCAACCCTGCAACTCCTAGATCAGGTAAAATAATGGCCTCCATAACCTTGGGCGTTAGTGGCCTCTGAAAACTCTTTCCTCAGCTTCCCCCTTTGCTATCTTTTCTATACAGATTGGTTAAAAAAAAAAGGGCAGAGATCAGATAGCAAACAGAAAACGCACATGTGCATGGGTACTCCCACATGCTTGAAGGCAGTATTTCTCTCCACAGCAGGGTGACAAGAAGAGGCATCCTGAATTCATTGGGAGATAATGAAGGAGGGCAGGGAGAGAGGGATCGATACAGCCGAGCCAAAGCAGGGCTGGCTGCTTCGCTTAGACACAAGACCAGGCTGGATACAAAATCCATCCTGATCTGGACATGTTTCTGTGTTCATACGTTAGGTTTGAACCAATGTATTGAGCATTTTGATATAACAAAAACTGGCATGAAATCTAAAGAATTCAATAACTACCGCTGGAGTATTTTCCCCTAACTGTCTCAAAAGGCATTTACTGCACCACCTTGGAACACTAAACTTCTCCGATGAAAAACAGACCAATGAAGGTTTTAAGGACATTTACAAGACCTTACGGCTTACAGGCTCCCAGCCATTTGAAAATAAAACTATTATTCCTGTATTCCAGAATATTGCAACAATCAAGTCTGGACCTATGCACGCAAAAGATAATAAAATAACCCTGACAAGAAGTCACTTAGCCCAGTTACTTTGCACTATTACATTTTATTACCTAGTAATAGTTTTAGTGTTTGGTTGTTGAGCCTTGTCTCAAATCATAAAAGTTCACAATCAATTTCGGATTGACATAGAAGAATTTACATTGAAAGATATAACACAGTACATGGACACCCAACCATTGCACCAACATGTTATAGTTGAACTTGACATTCTAAAATCAATTTGTCTTCTAAAAGCCTTTTCAAAACATTTTGGAACTTCCCTGCAGGGATTTGCTCCCATTCAATTGTAAAACTGTTGTTGAGGCTGGCTGATAAAGGTCTCAGTATGCTTAAAGTGAAGCGTCTGAACACTCTATCTCCTACAACTCTTATTAATGCACTCTACTGTTTAGTGGAAAATGACTCACTCCATAATCAGCATAGAATCAGATCGCAATTTCTTATGGCATGATAGAAAAAGACCAATATTGACTGACTTATTGTTTAAAACTACACACGTTTGTTTGGCTGCACTGTAAACAGATACACAAGTTGCTGTTATGTGGTATATTTGACAAAATGACTTCCAATATTCTATATACATGTAGTATTAAGCGATACGTGTAATCAACAGCAACCACAGGTGTTGCAAAGGGAAATTGGACCAAAAACTTAAGGATTACAATTTTTACAGTTCAGTCAGTGTTCTAGTTCATCCCAAAGGTGTTTGATTGGACTGAGGTCAGGAGGGACCTTGTTGCACATTGTTGCAAACCGTTGACAAAAAGTTTGACGCACAATATAGAGAACCAAAGTCCAGACATCTGGCTTATTGACTGTATATAATATGTGGTCGTACTCACTGTGACGCCACCAATCGGCTTGTGGACTACTGTTTTGAAGCCTCATGTTTGGTTTTTGACGATCGCAATCTTTTTTTTTCTGGAGCCAGAAGTGACCGTGTATGGAGAGAGGGTGGAACTGGGGAAAAGCGAGTCCCGGCGTGGGACAATAAATGTGCACAACAAACGCTAAATTACCAGCTAACGCTAGTGCTAGCTTCGTTAGCACCTTAACTTTGATAGTATTTGGGATGCTAATTTTGTCTATAAAAAAAACGGCATGTTTGTAATGTACTTACCAGTAAAATTGAATAGCTGACACCTCGGAGTGTCTTTTAGTACAAAGAGCTAAGCTAACAAGCTAGGTAACGCTATGGTGAGCGCAGACACTGATACCTGCTAATTATTGCTAATAAACAAATAAAATACCAGAATTTCAGTCAGATTTCCCTACCAGAGTCCTCTGTTCTATGAGATCAGTATATAGAAAAATTGTTACCTGGTTGACTAGCACTGTCCGTAAACATTATTCATATCATATCCAGGATTCAGTCAAGTTTCCGTTAAAACAAGGACATTACAGTTCCTGATATCCCGTTGGAAACTGATGAGTCTCCCCTTTACAGACATGCCCACTTTATGCTAATCACATGCAGTTTTGGACATAAATCATGCAGTCTTCTGCATGCAGTATAAATGTGTTATTTTTGCCTATTCTAAAAACGGTTTGAATACGTTTGCCTGCTCGGGTCCCTAAACAGTCTTGGAATTGGATGCATTTAGTATAACTGGAAAGCTGAGACTCTTGTGGATCCAATGAGACTAATTGTAATCATGTGTGGTGATAATCTTAGTCTCCATAGTAGCCATTTCAATGTAATGAGACCATTTTTTCCAAACTTGACCTCACTGCATACAATGAACTAGATATATTGACAATAAGGAGGTTTCCGAGCAGTTTCCGGAACAGAAGTGCTTCTCTTCATCCAATTGCCGAAAAATGCAATTCCTGCAGAAATCTCCAAATGTCAAAAGTTTTTGATACCAAATCACAACATAATTTTTTCTGTGGTGTTCATCAACGTCTTGGTGTTGTATTTTGGAGGGATTTTAACAATTCTTTTTTGCAATTCTCGAGTGGTCAAATCTTTTTAAATTTAGCACCAATCTGTCTAACAATTAGTATCAACACAAACATTGCAACAACTTATGAGACCAAATAGAGCTTGGTAATGGCCATAATATCTTCCATCATAATGTTCTAAGCCCTTATACACTCTAAACATTCAAATTTGAATAGGCGCCTAAACAAATCACAATGTTTATTACAGATTTATGACTAGTGAACACAGCGCTGCATCCCAGCTTTAAGATTATGTATACCACTTTTATGTGGCATATACTGTTGACCTCCTATCTCCCTCTAAATATCCCCTGTCTACCCCTAAAAAAGACTAAAAAAGGGTCTATGTGGGTCTCTAAGGATAGTGCCACGAACAATCTTACATGATCTTCAGATGCAATTGACTTCGCGAATGCTTTTCATAAACTATCTTTATTCACCGTGAACAACGTTGCGCCTCTAAATATCCAATAATTATATATCCGACAATAACAGCTACCTCCTGGATAAACAAAGAAACTCCAACTCTTCAAAGATTATGCAGTAGAGCAGAAAGAAAGTAAAAAAAACTAGTAAATTGCAAGTGCACTATCGATCATTAAAATATTTATTACAACCTTATAAAACAAAGTGAAAGAGGCTGGAGGGCAATGCTTTTCACGGTTAAACTCTGCTAATCAGCATAATCCTCAAACTTTATTCAACACCATCAACGACCTTGTCAATGTCCAACAGACAACCGCCTGAAAAGTGAAGTGTCTTACCTTCTTTATTAATAAAATAAATAACATTGGAGCACAAATGACTCCTCCTGCCACAACTGTGGATATCCCCTGACCCTGCTTGGAATTATTTAATTGTTTTATTCCCATATCACTACAAGAACTCCTCAACACTGTGTCACATATGGGAAAGCTGTAATGGACATCATCGCACCTCATCTGTTCAACATTATAAACAGTTCCCTCTCCACTGAACGCTCGCCTGACCTCTAAGATGGCATGTGTTCAGTCGCTTCTAAAAGCGACGTTTAGAGGCACTGAGAAACATTAACGTCTCTGAAAAATTCCACGATGGTTTTGGAAAGCTACAGAGTAGGGAATCAGCTCTCCTTCGTGTGACAAATGACTTATTACTGGCTGAACTGCTGCACTGCTCTGTCCGAGTGCTGCTGGACTAAAGTGCAGCCTTCAACACCATAGGGCACAAACTTCTTATTGAGAGACTGAGGGAATGGGCAGGAATCACTGGAGTTGCACTGGAGTGGTTCTCCTCTTACCTGGAAAAGGGGACTTTTTGTCTCAATCCAAAAATGTTAATTCGTCAACAGCTAGCGTCACCAGTGGACAGCCCCAAGGAGCTATTCTGGGACCAACGTTATTCTCACTTTACATGATAACCCCTTGGACATATCATTCGGCAACATCTCATTTCACTGTTACGCTGATGATACACAGTCATACCTCTCATTGAAACCACATGTACTGAACAATATTACTCTACTGCATTCCTGTTTATTAAATGTCAAGGACTGGATGGCAGCTAACTTCCAATAATTCAATAGCAATAAAACAGAGGTTTTTATCCGTGGTTCAGATGGTTCAGTTACATCCAATGGTTAGTCGGTGGCAAAGAACAATTTTTATTTTATTAATTACCTACAAGGCCATCCATGGTCTGGTTTAAGATTCTATTAGAGGCCTTTAACGCACTGCAGCCCAGCCAGGCCCCGAATATCAGCTGATCAAAACCTTTTAGCTGTTCAAAGAAGAAGACTGAAGAGCGTTTTCGGTTGCGGTTCCTCGGTTTAGGGGGACGGCTTATACTTTACAAGATGGCCTATATTTTTCTTTTTCCATTATCGCATCACTTCATATGTCCTCTTTATATTACTTTTTTTATGGTGTTTTATTTCACCCCACATATTTATATTGTGCTTGTTTTAGTGTCATCATTTTAGTAATTTTATATGCAGTTCCGTATATTTAGCACTTTTGTGTGTTTTAAACTGAAGAGTTTGTTCTTTTTTTTCTCTCTGCCTTACATGATATCACCTCATATTGACATCTTATTTGTTTATACAGTATATGTGGTAATTCCTTTACTTCCACCTGCGTTGTATCAGCGCGTTTCTCTTATCCACACCTTACTTCAAAAACCTGTTCACATGTTCACATTAATGGGCAAAGGTGGGCATTTTAACATGGGAGTCTATGGGGATTAACTTCCTTTTGGAGCCAGCCTTACGTGGCCATTCGAGGAACTAAACCTCTGTCATTGACCTTGCTGAAAAGGTGAAAGATGTTTCTGGGGTTAACTATCCACATTCTACACAATCTATTGCTTCGTTCGATTGACATGGGGGTGTGTCCTCCATTTGCCCCGATCTTTGATAACCACCTAGTAAACCAGTTGTAGAGGAGGTTCCTCTCTTCCATGTCCCCTGACGATCGCTGATGTGATTTGAAAGACTATGACAGGGCACATTAACCCTGATGGACCCTTCCTGTGCATGGCTGATAAGCTTCAACGCTGTCAGTCAAACAATGGAAAGAACGTAAAGCCGCATCAGTATCATCAGGAGACAATCCCATGCCATTCATTTAGAGGCTCTGTCGAGAAGACGCTGCCCTGATACCTGCGTTATCCGACTGTAATCTCTTAGCAGTGCTTGCTTGGTGACGGCAGTGTTATTGAGCATGCCTCTGAGGAGGAATATTGACATATCAACACATTTAATATGGAACAGTACAAAACAGGTACAGGTACAATAAGTCAGATCCTCATATAGTGAAGCATTTTCCAAAGTGAACTTTCCAGACACATTTATTGGGCTGATAACATTACTCAAACACAGTGTATGACCATTGTAAACAATAAAACAGAAAAAAGGCATCAGCTCAGACTGAGAACTGCTCAAGAAGTGCGCCAAGCTTTTTAAATTCTCAACTTTTTGTCTTTTTTAAAATCCTCTTAATATATCTTTTGAATGTTAAGTCATTACTTTTCTTTACATATTCATTTTTCTGCAGTATTGATAATAAGAATATGTACAAACAAGGCCAAGACACTGGTTGTTCTGAGGCCGTAAGAAAGCCTGTAAATATTTGCTCGTCTCCCATGACATGACTCTAGTTTTGGAAAATGACAAGGTAAGGCTGTGTTTCCTCTCTGTTGGATTTGCTGATTGCATGCCTTGGTGGTGACTGTAATGAAATGTCCGTGTGAGGCTGTGTGTCGACCACTTCATCTTGACCGGCGGGAAGGGGGCAGTGACTTAGTCCATGGATTTTCCCATTGACAGCAACATTTTTATGTACAAAGGCTTTAAAGTCCCAACGTTGTCCTATTGGTTGGGAGGCTATCAAATAAATGCTTCCGCGTTATTTTTTTGTTGGTTTCCAAGTGTCTCTTTTTGGTTTTCTCCCAAAAAAGTATTGGTATCAAAATGTCCGTATAGATATAGTTGTACAGTGGGGGAAAGGGCTGGTTAACATGTGTTAGATTGAAGGTTCAAACTGATCAATGTATGTAAAGAAGAGTCTCTTTGCTCGCAATACAAAGTTCCTTAATTCGTAGAATGTCCAGTGTTTGTTTGTCTTTATACAATGCCATGAAATAATCTTAGATGAGACGCAGCCTGGTTTTACATCCTTCCCTCCTCCATCCTTCCATCCTCAACCTCGCCTCTTCCCGCTCTCCATCTCTGACACTCGTCTCCATGCTCATCCAAGAGAGGCTACTTTAGCAACCACTCGTTCACTGGAAGAGAGGAGAAGGACAGGAGTGAGAATACTGATTTATATATGCGGCACTCTCCACAGTTCAACTATTCTCCAGCATTATTCACCCCCCACCCTTTCCCGACACCATATTTCATCTTTAGCGATAACATACAATTCAAAAGATATGGATTGTGCCTGGGTGTGTGGCGGTAGGTGGTGGGCGGTGGGTGGTGCTGCCATTATGTTTTGAGTGGCAGCCTTTGTAGAAAATGATACCCAAAACGAGGAGGTGCCAAGAACACAAGTAAACATTGTAATTGGATTATTATTATTATTATTTTGAAGTGACTTGCTGTTATGTGAAAGAAGAGATTTACTGAAGTGTAATCATAATCATATTTCCTGATATAATCATCAGGTGTTAAAAAAGTAAACACATGCAGAGCACGATTAGTCCCATTCAGTTACCCTGATGATCACCTGCTCTAAAGGTTGACCATACACAATTCCCCCCCCCACACACACACACCACCACACTTCATCATGGAGGTCTTTAAATGTCTGAACAAATTAAATAAGCAGGTCTGCTTTTGTGTTTTTTTTTTTGGTTTGCTCTCTGGTGAGTGCATTTGTTCCAGGATCACATGGGTGGGTGGGTGGGGGTGGTGGGGGGGTTGAAATCTCTCCACAACTGCTGCACAGAATAAGAATTTCATCTATCAAGGGGGAATAGGGCGAGTAGAGCAGAACAGAGAGAAAGAGAGACAGAGAGAGAGAGAGAGAGAGAGAGAGAGAGAGAGAGAGAGAGATACAGATGGAAAGACAATCATGGTGTGTGTGTTTGTCTGTGTGTCTGTGTGTGTGTGTGTGTGTGTGTCTGTGTGTCTGTGTGTGTGTGTGTCGGCCACAGTACAGTAAATCTTGAGTAAAAATAAATACATAAATTAATAACACAATGAGTAGCAGGGACTGGGGCCACCTCTTTGCCTTTAGTGTATTTATGCTTCAGGAGTGAAATTCAACATTCTGTTCAGCCGTTGCCCAGATATATTGGCTGGAACAGGGGGAGGAGAGATGACAGACTGCAGCAGCACCTCCCAGGTTGCAGTGAGCTGTGACAAGCCAGTTTTCAGCCTCTCAAACCGCCAGATCTGTCAGTCAGGGCCAAACCGCTGTTCTGACTCCGTCTTTTTTTTTTTTGCAATCGGTCTGCGTTATCTCAACCATCAGCTGAGCCCCGGCCCTCCACTCAAATGTGATTTAATTATACTAGAGAGTGTAAATCAAGCAATAATCTTCTGGAATCTATGTGGGTGTCACATGCAAAATCTTTTTCACCAGGAGCAATATTCCCCCTTGAAGATGAACAGCAGTTTGTCAAAAGTCCACAGTTGACATTAGCTGCAGCTACAGCTTTGAGTTTAGTAAATTAACACCTCTGAAGAGAATTGAAGTGACACCATCCTCATAGTATTTATAATTGTTAAGTGTGCTAATGTTATGAGCAATATGGGGGGAACACAGACAGCGCCTGAATAATTAGATTCAAGAGAAGGAGAGAGGGGCGATAACATGGCAACAGGGGGAATTCGGTTATTGTTTTTACCTCGGTATTGGAGCTTCTGAGCCCTGTTGTTGGGGCAGTCTTTGCCCTGCATGCTGAAGTTGATGTTGGTGCGGATGCAGCGGTTGTTCAGCGGCTGGACCGGGCGAACATTGTCGCTCATGCTCAGGAAGATCTGAGAAGGCTGGTTCTGGCTCAGCAGCCGCAAGGAGTGCATCTTAGACAAACACAGAGACAGGGCAGTGGGGGAAAGAAGGCCGTTATAAAAATGTTGGTCAAAGCCAAGTGAGCGAAAGTCCCCAGCTGAGACAAACAGTCGCCACTTTGGGAGTTGTGTTTCAGCTCTGCCTTGGCAGCTGAGGCTCACCTGCATGCGTGTGAGGTACACCGGCTTGTTCATCAGGATCCATGTGACGGTCTCAAAGCATGGAGGGATGGTCATCGATCCATCGTATGTGATGAAACTACTGGTCTCCGGGTAAATCTCCTCGATGTTCAGGCTGGTCAGGAGGTACGCGTCATCTGTAGAATGAAAAGCTTTTAATGTTTCATCACGGGATACTGCGCTGCAGGTTTTTTTCTCTCACTCGTACCAAAGTTGTAGGTTGCACAATAACGGAACAAAATGTATTTGCTATCCGGTTACAAAGAGTAATTTTTCTTTATTTCTCAAGAAACTAAAGAGAAAAGTCAGAAAAGCTTTCTTGTTCTTTCTCTAACTATCTTGTGACCCCTTAAATGCATATTGAACCGCTGCAGTGAAGCATGAGCTAGACCTAATCAATGTCGTTCATACTCCTCACCCTCATGGTGGCTCTCTGAGGGAACCCAGATATTCAAATCACTCGTGTTCAAAAAAAACACTGGCGGAAAATCACTAAGCACATTTAGTAGCCTACAGTTCATTAATTAGTACAAGTACAAATTAATTACATATTAACAGTATATATACTTACTATATTATTATTTATTATTAAACATTACATTATTACTTATTATATATATTTACTAGTATTTCTATTTAATGGTACTTTTTTGCTAATTTTACTACTTAATAATGAATTATTTAAATAAGATACTTATGGGTTTGTTGCTGAGCAGGTAGTGTAAAGTGGGTTTTCAGAGCTCTCTCACTGTGAGAGCATTGAGAGTAAACCAGAACCGTGAAGTTGTGACGGACAAACTCAGTGCAAAGTCCCGGTGAACCCGAGGGGAGCTGCAGATTCTCCGTAGTTCATCAACACGAGCGACCCCCTTTCACCCTGTTTTCATACTGTCATTTGATACATTGTTATTAGAAACATATAAATGATGGAAGCCTTCAGTGGCCCTGGAGTTAAGATTTTCTTTAAAACTGTTTTGTTGATATGTGTATAACTTTAATATATTCCTCTGTGCATTTTTCCGTAAAAAATAATTGAAGGAGTCATAGCATGACTGTTCTGTATCAAAGTTAAGCACCAGCATGCATAGTGCATGAAGCTATCTCCCAGGCAGTGTCCTCACTCACTCCCTTGTTCACTATTCCTTACACAATACATTCTTCAGGTTTAGGATATAATGAGTGGTTACTGTAACAAAGACTTTGGACACTTGACATCATTCTACGACACCACTGAAAGGTGCAGTTACACATTCCTGTCGGCTATTTAGCAGGGACTGGTGTGAGCTTCATTGTTCGTACCGTTGTGGGCAATAAATTGATATCAGAATTCTGTACACTCCAAAAATAAAAATTGGTGGAGTAATGCCGGATAGCTCCCGAAGAACTCCCACATCTCATTCTGGCTCTGGTCAACAAAAAAACAGGGAGTTTTTCCTCAGAGACTCCTCTGTGTGCGGTCTGTAAACTCCCCCCCCCCCCCCCCCCCCCCGCGCTACTCATCAAGCACTGAGCTCATCTTTCATAACACATTTTTCTCGCTTCTTATTTCACATAACATTTAGAGTTCTGTGAATGACAGGCTGTTGGTGTTGCAGCACAAAACCTCTTTTATCCAAACTGTCTCCACTGTCAGGACGCTAATTAGACAAACTGCAACTCTCTGCCTCTTCCTCGTCACACTCCAGTAACACGCTCTCAATAACTTGTCATCTGCAGGGCCACTGTTGACAAATGGACTGCCTGTTGTAATGAGGTTACTGCGGTGGGCCACTGCAGCTTTAATGCTAATTCAACTGTGATTTGCATGACTATTAAATACTGCATCTTGTACCCTATGAATACATTTAAAAAAAAAAAACATAATAAGAAATAGGGTTCATTTGAGAAAATCCCAATAAAAGTCTTCTCTGATCCTCTGCATGGTAAGAGGAGCTCTGTTGCTGATCTTTGATCGTGTACTTGAAATAAAAAATTCTCTTTAGATAGTGTGTATGTGTCTTTGTGTTAGCATGTGTGCATATGTGCTTGAAAAACGCTGGCAGCATTACTGGCTGAGGGATATGCCTAAGGACTCATACTGTAAGCATGAGGGGGCGGTGTGTGACTCTGTGTGTGTGTGTGTGTGTCAGCATGCGTGAGACAGTGGATCTGAGGGAATTTTGACAGCTGTCAGAGTCCATGCACCTCTTCAGCTCCTCTAGCTGGACCCCGAGGACCCCCCGCCTGCACCCTCCTGCTCCTCCCGGTGCCTCAGAGACTCCTCCCAGCCACAAGGGGGCAGGGTGTTTATCCAGCAACTCACCGCTCCCCCCATTAATCCAATTATTTGTTTCTTTTTTCAAGCTAGCCCCGGGCGATCTCCGTGCCAATGCCACCTCTCCAGTATGGCAGGCTGGCAGAGGGAAACCTCTGGAAAGCTGCCGCTCATGCTGCCTCAGCATGAGCCTCCTCCAGTTATCAAGAGTTCCCGTGCAGGCAGCTCACCATCCCCATCCTGCAGCATCCCTTCAACTAGCTCTTTGAAATTAAATAATGATGCTTTAAGAGATCAGAAAGTAAAGTACTTATGAAGGAATATTCAATTCTACTTTTGAACAGTTGACCTATGGCTAACCCTCCTCCCCCGAACCATGGACGTATTATAAGAACTGGATACAGCTCCGGCGCTCAGTCTCAAGACAATGTAAAGTCTATTGGCCAGCTGTGCAAACACCCCTGCACATATTCAGTGGGTCACATGAACAGGAAGTAAGCCTAGCTAAACTAGAAAAATGTTTTGCCCTGTGCGCCAGGCAAGCAATTCTCCTTGGACTGACTAGGTGTCATCTTAGGGTCCGGTTTCCAGTTCTTATAATACATAAATGAACAGCAATTGTCCAATCATAGTTTAGCAACCTTAACCATAAACATAACTAACTAAGACTTCCACATGTTGATATAGCCTATACATAGATAGAAGATATAAGATATATATGTTCAAGATACACGATATATGTGTGTATGAATAAATGGTATGCTTGTAAAGAGTTTGGGTTGCTGTGATCGATTAAACAGTGTTTGTCTGCCCTAATGTAATCTACAAATAAATGTCCGTCTAACTAGCTTCCTACCTACAGTCATAACCTAATCGAGCTTTACTTCCCAGGCCAGCTGTGTTTCAAACCACCCTAATGTTTCCGGTTAGAGGTTACGCCAAAAAAAGTTCACAACTAACACATCCACTGTGTAGCATTTTCCCACAATGTGGGGAAAAGTCAGCTGGAGACATTTTCCAAATGACTCATGACGCTAACGTTAGCTCCATTAGCTAGCTAGCTACAGCAACATCTTCTAGTGACAGAGGCCATTCCGGCAGAAAAGAAACGACAGTAGTAGGGTAGAACTGTAAAGCTGCTTTTGTCTACCTCTTTCTGAAAACAAAAGACCCATTGTTTTAAACATTTCTAAAAATTTCAAGTGGTTAATCAGTCACTGTTTAACTGAATCATGTCATGCTAAAACGGTCAGTTTGACAGGCCTAGCAACAGTAACTAAAGGGGACAAGGCTCAGTCAACGCAACCTTGATTAGTACAAATGTTTAGACATTTTGATTACTGCACATGGACACTTACTTTTATATGTTATTCTTGTGATGGTGTCTCTGTTCAGCATTCGATTCAGGAATGAATTTGATGTCTCAGCAATCTGGAATAAAAGAGGGAAACAGAGAGGGGAACTCGATTTAATCTACTTGGTTCAATAGTTTGAAGGATAATGTAAGTGTATTTTTTATCTATCACCTTTAATGCCCATGAAGTGTCAAAACCCACTGATGTATGTAGCAGTCAGATGCCCCTACACTATCTTGCACTGTTGTTTTGCCTTCTGGAAAAGAAAGGCTCTCACTTGTTTTTAAGAAACAATTAAAACAGTTTATAGACACACACACACTGCTGCCGCTACAAAAACAATAATCCATCTTTCTAAATAGCAAATACATGGTATTCTTATCCTAACATTACTTTATAATGGAAACAAGTTTTTTTCTATCAAAGCTGAATGTGACACAATTATTCCCAGTGACCCAACAATATGTTATATTCTACCCCATAGCTATATGTAGCCAGAAAAATGTACAATTGCATGTTAAATATATACATGTTATCCAATTCCATAAGATACGACAAATGAAACAGTGCTTATACAACCCCAATGACGTCTTCCATGTCTTGGAGACACCTGACCTGCCTCCCTTTCTTTACCCTAGTCCACGCCTGTCCCGTGTTTCCCCATGTAGCCCATAGAAACCAACTACTTTCTCTCTTCCGTCTAACAGATTGTCAATGTAGTCCAGCTGTTCCCTGTTCCTGTTTGTCCTCTGGTCTTTGTGCCTGCCTGTCCATGACATGCTTCCTGTTTTACCCCAATCTGATTTGCCTCTTTAGACTGCCTTCATGTCGCTTGCTCTACTGCTTGTGTCTGCATTTGGGTCCTCTTCTTTGTGGTCCAGAACAGGAAGTGTGACAATCCCTTTTTATTTATTACATTCAACTCTGTTCACAACATTTATATGCTACTAATTTCAAATACACATTTAGGGTCTATATCTCTGTAAGATGGAAGTGGTAGGGAGGTGGATGGAATGGTGGCCTAATAACTGCAGGGCTTGGATACATTTAACAAGGGGTTTTGACTAATGTAAAGCACAACAATGACTTTTACTGTAAGTGATTTTTGCAAACATTTATGCACTCATACATTGCACTGAACATATTATTATTATAATTGTATTATTGATTTCAACCATATGGCCAAATCCTACACATAGGTGTTGATGTTAATTGATAAGAGAGTAAATAACTAAACTTATTTCACGTTCCACAGTCTCTGACTCCTGTAATGAGCCAGCTGACTTACAGATGTACAAATGGTTTTTGGCTTGTTTGTACCAGTTGTACAACATTTTACAAACTTCCCCAACAGTGATGCTTAAAAGACAGATAAGCGTTAAGATGATATTTCTTTCCAACAGGAGTGGAGGATATTGGGACACTAAGTTTGTTACAGAGCACGCAACTACAGTAAGTGTGCAGCAAATTGGTGAAAAGGGGGTAGTGACAATGGAAGGAGCCTAACAGTGCGCGCGACAGCATACGTAATGCTCTATGATGTAATTGGTTGGGGAAGGTTATTGTGTGAATTTTCCATTAGTTGCCCTGGAAACACATGCTGCGAATGACAAACAACAAAACACATTCACAGCTATTGATGAAAGAAATCACTTTGCAGTCTGGTATCACCCAGAATATTATAGTAAGTCTCTCAGGCATGAAAGTCAGACGCAGTTTGGACTTTCAGATATTCGCCACCCTGACTTCAACACCCTTACTTCCCACCTTGCTGAAAACACTGAATGTTGGCCCTGAACGTGAATCATTATGTATGGAATCTTCCAGTAATTCCTAGAATACTGGGCTAGGTAGAATATAGCAAACGTTCCTATGACAATTCGGTGATCTCTGTCAAAGATCACGGAGACTTGAGTGAAAATCTGCTGAAAATGCACCACATTAACTGCCCCCCCCCCCCCCCATAAGCTGTAGAGCCACTTTTAATTCCTAACTCCTACTCTGGCTGACCGACTCCATTGTTCAGTCCTTCTCTCTCTCAATTCTGAGACTTGCTTGCTAATAGCTAAGGGAAGCACCTCATACTTCATGTCCACCCCCGCGATCTTCTTGGACTCCTCTCTGATTTCCTCTCCACTCCTTCTATCCCTCACTCATGCTTGGTGGACTTCACAACTCTAATTGCCAAGATGTCTTTGGGCGAAGTGATTAAAAAGTGATGTGCTCGTCCTCCCCCTTCCCGCACTGGAACTAGAAATGACTTAGTCTTTGACCTGTTCCCTGTGCTCTTCAGACTTGCATTATGCTTTTACCAGCCACTCATGCTGCTCACTAGTTTCCCTACTTTCTGTTGCTCTCATTTACACCACTTTCCTAGAAAAGCACGTGAGGGGATTCAATCATTATGTTTCTCCTTTACAAGAAATGTCCGCACATTAGGTGTGAGAATGGTACACATTAAGCACAAATGAGGTTGATCGGACACAATATAACAACAAGACACATCTTGAAGATTCACACATTTCTTGAAGTTACATCAAATGCCCTTTTAAAACCGTGCCCCGGTGGTCCCCACGTAGCTGCAGTCACCCACTGCTGTCCTTAATGGTGCCTCACGACTCCACGCATAGAATGGGGGCCCTTCCTGCACGGCATTCTGAGTCACAGCGATGGGATCAGAAATCTGACAATGCTTTAGAAAGTAATGAGTCACTGAAAAGTGAGAAAAACAAGCTTCTGCTTTAAGAAAGATGTTGCTAATTACCACCTGTCCGCTCAGTGCTACTACTGAATAGTCGGACCTGGTGAAACACGCGTAGGACAGAAAACCAGTTGGAGTGCAGTTGGGTGGGTGAGTGTGTGAGCGTGATATTTTTTTTTATCTCTTTTGAGACTTACTTTTTTGGTGACATTTGGGCATTAACACAATTGTCTTCCCTGGACTTTACTACTTCTGAGTTAGCAAAGTTGCAATGGGATTTAAAGAACGTCATGCTCAAAGTATTTATCCAAAGTTTAACAAAAAGGGATCAACATTCAGTTGAAAATGGTTCCGAACCCTTTTTTGGTACAATGAAGAACTCTTTCAAAGGGTTAATCCTAAGGGTGTATTGGACAGCTTTGCAAGTTGGTGACCACAAACCTTACAACTACTTTTAAAACCAGAAAATCCAGAATCCCACAACATGATATTGGGTCAAAAACTAGTGGCTGTTGATAAGTGAAGTGAAGATAGCAAATGGGGAAGATTTCCCTCTTCTGACTGCTGATGATGCTACACTTACATTTGGGAAAATGGAGCGTAGGTAGGGTCTCATTTAACTGTATCTGATTTAGAAAAAAGTAGATATAACGATGTCACTTTAAAAAGAAGCATTCTTGGGAGTACGATGACTATGCTGTTCTGGTGATCCCTTCTTTAAGAAAGTTGTAGCTAATGGGAGCACCTCTGTGTGTGGAAGTATAGGTTTCATCTCTCAGGTGGAGCTCTTCTAGTGATCAGAACAAAATACATGTGTGAGAAAAGATGTAACCGTGGCTTGTGACGTGCATTTCGCTATGAAACATCCAATCACTGAGCTTAAGATTCAGTTGGGACTTCAGACAGGAGACACTTTTTAAAAAAACTGAACCAAAGGGTTTTGAATTCACTACAGCTGATCCATGACTCTGCTTTGCCAAACTGATGGGAAAAACAGGCTTTTCTCCGAAAAAAGCTGTAATAATCAAAACTGTTAGATATTATTATAGGTACAGGGAACCTATACCTTTGGTATTTTCTACAACTGTCCATTTAAAATAAAACGTTTTCTTTTAAGGATAACCTCTCTAAATGTTTGCCATGTCGAGCCAATATTTTTAGGTTTTTCGACTTTGCCGTAGTTATTGGGAGTTGTTATTGAATTGTCTCCATAAAGATTTTACACAGGCTTGTACCTTTTGGATTTTTATTTAACAACCACATATTTTCTAACACAGTGTGCTTATCTTTTGCAGTGATAATTCAGGATGAGCCAGTGCTCCAACTGTCAGAAAATAAACGGCACTTTTATTTCTGAAACCACGGCCGCTGGAAAATCCTCCCGACTTCACTACTCTATTGTGCTCATAATACGTTTGGCACCTTTACTATTTCTTAACAGCCATACGTGTTTAGTATCATTATATTATAATTCTTTCTTTGCAAGCTGAGCCTTGAAAACAGCAGTGCAGAGCTGCTGTTTCAAGGCTATTTGCCGTATTGACCAACCACACCTGCAGCACTTCACTCCCAAAGACTCTCCTGCTGGCTGGAGGGGGGAGTCGAGGAGGGGTGACCTAGGTCAGCGTTTCCCGCCTCTTCAAGACTAAATGATGTTCCCATTGACATTGGGGAGCTAATTAGCGGTTAGCAGCTGAACTTTTCAGCCTTGGTACACACAGTGCTGGGGACGTCGGCTGCCTCTCTGATCTCTGAGCCTCTCAGTCAAGATGGAGACCTTTCATACACAACAAAGAGACAGGGGAGCACTGCCACCGCCGCTGACACGAAGCCAAGGAGCACATTGTTTCGCTCTGCAAGATAATTGGATCGCTAATTGTTTGTGAGTCGTGTGTTCTTGAGTTGAGCATTTAGAAGATTTCAGGTAAAGACACAGAGGGAGCAGGAGAGGGGAGGGAGCACCGAGGCTGTCGTGGTGAAGGATAATTTAGCTGCTGACAGATCTCTTTTAAACCAATATGTGGCCAGATACAAACACAGTCCTACTTCGTCTCTTAAACGTACATGAGATCAGAATTCTAACGAAGTAGAACCAACCAGGATACAATGAAGCTAAATATGGACACTGTGACAAATGTTGTACAATGAAAACCGTACAAAATCACATCTAAATCCCGTCTATATTTTACATCATTTGACTTCGAAAACTGACATAGTGACGTGTTTGCTCTGTTTTTGCTACCTTTATTCACAAGCGTATGGCACAGACACTAGCTATCTTGGCTAGGTTATGTACTGCTATTTTCAGAAAAAGTGAGGCTACTTAGAAACCATCATTTGGCATGCGAGTGGTACTATATATGTTCTAGGACATGTTTTATTTAAAGAACTCTTTTTTTTGCCTGCCTGTTGCAAGATTTGGTGCTGATTTTTTCTGCAGCTTTTTATATGATTTGGCAGGTAAAAGCGGCTTCGCATTTTGCATGGCTTGGGTTCATTCATTGGGTACCATTTCAGTAGTTTTCCAGTACATGAACCGCTGTTCTTCTCTCAGTATAAAACTGACAGGGCACTGAGTGCTATAGGCTCGACATGCAGTGACTGATCTCGCGGACAAAACCAAAAATCTAACTAGGCTGAAACTTATTTGTTCCTCTTCAAACTATTATTTTGCTCTGTTTATAAAAGCCACGTAAAAGCTTGCATCTGTTCATTTAAGAACATTTAAATGAATGTACTGATGTGTAAAAGGTGTACATTATCGTTGAATTTGTTTCTTCTAAAGGTCGTTTTCACAGAAGACTATTTTAATGTCACAGTAGGACAAATAAGCAGGTGTATATAATACATTGAATGATGTCTGAATTTCATTTAGCTGCTTCAATAGACCTTTTTCACAGCTGACATGTCATAACAGGCAGGGAAAAAAAGCATGGACGGAGCCATTGTTAATGTTATTAGTAACACCGCCGCTTTTATGTCAAGTCAAAATGTCTGCCGTCAAAAAGGCCCGTTGTTTTTTTCTTCTTCCTACATTCCTTTGGAATGAATATAGTCCGAGTTTCCGCCACCAGGCTTCCCGTCATACTTTGTGTCATGTAAAAATGAAGTGTTTCGTTGCCATGGAGTTAGCCAGTTACGCACCTGAGCCCTGCTTTTTATTTCAATTTTTTCCCCCCAAATTTCAAATGCAGACAATATCAGCTGGATTACTTTAGATACTGAAGAAAATGTCCAAATCTGATGACATGAGGCAATGTTTTGATTTATGATTTATACACTTTACCAAAAGAATGCTGCTGATTCCTGCACTATGTGCATTCTTGTTTAACTGACTTATGACTCAGAAGAGTTATGACAAAAAATTGCATCGATCGGGTTTAAAAGGGGTTCATAATATAAATATAAATGCTGTTTCAGATGTTTTTTAGAGACTGAGAAGGAACGCTCACTCCCACTAATGTGTGACCATGTCAGTGTTGCTACACAGAAACACTTCCAGGTCCAACTTTAATAGAGTCTGTGCTGAACAAATGTACACTGCATGTTCCACCTGCGCATTGTATACCTTCGCTGTCATGTGGCGCTTCAACACTTATTAAACCAGGTCAAGGAGTGCGAGATAAACTCCTGTCCAATGCAAGGATTAGTATTCTGTTGGATTTCCAAGCTAAAAACCCATTACGAAATGTCATCATAGCAGCTGCTGGGTCATGACACGTCAAAAAAAAAAAAAAAAAAAAAAGACCCTGTGAGTGAATACAGCCTACAGGCAGTTGGCAAACATATGTAGACTTACCTTCATGAATATTGACACGATAACCAATCCATTGGGGCTTTTAGCAGCTTCTGTATAATTGGTGTACAGCTCATGATTGTAGTGGATCAGTTGAACCTGGAACATAGGGAAAGAAAAATCATAATTTGACATTTTTGACGGTGAGGCACGAGGTTGATCCCCACATTGAGTACAACATAGTGGAAACCCTGGAGTTGAGAAACCTTGAAGAGAATCTATATCTCATTCACCTAAATCCTTCCTCCCTGCTACATCATGTCAGATGATTTAAAAGGGAAAATCAATGCGGGATCAGATGTCTCCCGTGGAGTCACAGAGACACTCAATGTAATGGAAGGAGCTGGTATTCGGAACATTCGTATACTCCGCCTAGATGTGGACGGAAATAATAAGAGGGCATAAAGAGGCGAGGATTCTGTCATCGTTTGATCCAAGGCCAGTCGGCTCAAACAGCATGAGGTTAATGTTTCACTGAGGCAGACGCTTCATCCACTCAGCTGTTCAATATTCTTGCCTTTTAATGATGTTTGGACGTGGGCCGGTACCGCTCAACTTCTGACTCGTAAAAGTGGAAACTGCTGAAAGAGGAGCCCATGGTTTTAAAAGATTTTTCTTTTTTTTTTTTTTTAAACCCCCATGAATAGGAAGTTCAAAGCCAGCAGAGATGAATCCATCTGAATATATGTCTTTTTGAAGTATATGTATTATATATGTTTGTGGACATTTTATGCCGTTAGTGGTAGAGACACAGAGAAGACAAGACACGAAGTGGAGATGGGATGCGACATGAACTGGGACGTTGTGGTTTTATGGTCAGTGTCTGGACCCCTCGGCCATCAGGGTGATATCTGGTTCTGCATCATCGATTTCTGATCCTGGAGTCCTGAGCTGAGGCCGATTTAGACTGACTTCATCCCTGAATGAAAAACCTCAGCCTCCTCATTCCTTTCAATGACACCATTTCATTGTGGCAGCGGTGGTGAACACACACAGGGGGCTTCTGCTAAAAAGAAAATGTAGTTAAACCTGCCTCAACTTTTGTCTCAACTCTAAAGGACGTCGTCCAGGAAGGTGCTGCGATGGCCAATGAATGACGCTGTTTTGTTTTGGTGGTTCTGTCTTGCGTGGGATTGTGCTAACAAAATACAGTATATTCTTTTTGGTTTTTAATTAACATTTGTTCTGTGCCTGACTGAAAAAATACAAGTACATTTCCCTAGCAATACCTTTCATTTCTGCATAACTGTTGCTGAGTCGGGTTTTTTGACTAGTTGTTACAAAAATAACAGACTTGCCACTTCTCATTACCTAAATCAGCAGAACTTACAGCCAACTACAACAACCTAAAGCTTCAAATGTATTGCCCTTAGGCTGTAGTACTTTCATATTTTAATAATAATATACACTCACATGAACCTTCTATAAACATAAAAGGCAGAAAAAGCTCTTATTTCAAGCACAAAGGGGTGGTAATGATCTTCAGATCTTTCCCAAAGGCTCTTGCGCTTTCTCTCCCCACCTCCACAAACTTCTCATCTTCACTCATTGGCACGCACTGTACCGATGGATATAAATAAACAAATGTAAGAGGAGAGTAATTATGAAATGCTCGATTGGGGAAGCACAGAGCGACAGAACGTCTATAAATGCAATCAAGGCGAGAGAGGAAGTGATTAGAGCCCTACGTTGATCTGATTAGATTTTTAGGTGAGAGCGGCAGAGGCAGCCAATAGAACTCATCCACACTCCCTCAATGACAAATTGCACAAAGTGTGCTGCTGGTGGGCAATAAAAGGCCAGAGTGGGCCATAATAAAAGGAGAATGTCTGCCGAATTGAGAAGGGAAAAAAAGAACGAGATGCAGTGCAAAAGAGGGGGAAAATGGAGGTTGTAATTAGACACAGAAAGAGTTGAAGAGAGAGAGAAGGGCCCCCGAGCCTGCAGCATGACATCATTTATCACAGTGTCCCTCTGTTCAAGCAGCCTCGCAGTCGCACCTCCTCCCGTCTAAAGAAGGTACAGTCCATTAAGATTCAGCTTCAACACTTTGTCTCTGCCACCGATTGAACAGATTGCGATGAAGGCAGAGACACAGACGGATTATATAATGGGCTGTGACAGATATCACAGAGTTAGTACAAATTAGGGCCGAGGTTCTATAGCACTTCATCCAATCGCAATTCACTGTTGAATGTGCTTATCAAATCCAAATCCCTTAACAAATCTATTGGCAGGCTTGGGCGGTCACGGAATACATGGAACGGCATTGCCTAATTAGGATACAAGAAAATGTTATTTACACGTACCCTGAGGATGAGTTGTAGTGACTTTGATAACTTTAATTGCCTTAACATCAGGTCAAATGAACCAATACATTTGTCCAGTTTGGGTGAGACGTTCCCGTTCGCCTCAGCCATACTCTTTGTTACTGCTCATGACCAAATGTTGCCATGCCAACATGCTAAACTGAGACATTGTGGCGATGTTAGCATTTAGCTCAAAGTGCAGCCTCAGAGTGGAGCTGTTGATGCTCGGTCGGGTTATTATCCAGCTGGAATAGCTTCATTGTTCCACAACCTTGTGCCGAGCACAGACATGTTGCTTATGGAATTAAGGATAATCAGCCATAGTTGATGTTTCGTACTTTGC
This sequence comes from Bovichtus variegatus, assembly GCA_943593645.1. NCBI lineage: Eukaryota > Metazoa > Chordata > Actinopteri > Perciformes > Bovichtidae > Bovichtus > Bovichtus variegatus. The sequence continues at coordinate 3,273,844 of CALSCE010000091.1, read as the reverse complement.
TCTTTACTAATAAGACAGAGCGAGTAGAGAAAGACAAAGTTAATAAACGATTTGTGTTAGAATCTAAAAATGCAGATATTTTGCAAACCGGGCAGCAGATCCAGAGTGGAACCAGCTATTGGAACACATTTGTTTGCCACCATTTCATACTCATGTCGAGCATCTATAAATTTTACCATTTTGTTAGTATTAAAACGCCGTTCTACGTGTCCAATTGAATTTTTGAGTTTTCCCCTGTGGAAAATCCTCCGACGCAAGAGAAGACTAACATCACAGCACTAAAGGATTTCCATTCAAAGCAAAGCTAATGTCTCTGCAGTGTGACAGCAGATCCTTGGGCCACAAGTTTTTTGGGCTTCAGAGCTTTAGGTCAAGTAAACCTGCAGTGTAACCTGCACTGAAGCCACACCGAGCGGAAGGGATTTAAGACACACTGCACTGGATATGAAAGGGTCACTTTTCTCTCTCTCTGTACTGTATGTGTGTGTGTCCGTGTTTTTGTGTGTGTTTGCGGGGTCATGACAGCCTCTTTATGGCATGATGGCTGGCCTGGCCCCGGGGGGCAGAGAAATATGGAGACAGCAAGTCGATAGCGGAAGAGAGGCGTTAAGCGCTAACGGTGAGAGGGGGCTTGAAAAGCGCTGGGCTGGAAATGACGCTCTCCATCTCAACTTCCATCCATCCGTCCTCCCTCCTTCAGATCAACTGGAGCGTAGATCCATAAAACTAACAAACGGACAGGGCCTGCTACCCCACACACCGGTCATAACTCTTATTATGCACATGCATCTACAATAGACACCCGTTTGTTTTACTGGCACGACCGTCACTATCGTCTGTGCTAATAGTGCTACAGATGCTACGTTGGCAGTCGAACATAATCCCAAACGTAGTTAGATTCCTTCATTCATGTTTGTTTCAGCATGTTTTTTCTTTTTTTCTTTTTTCCAGAACAAGCCGTTCAGTTCTGTTCTGATGCGAATTGAATACAACATCCGCCATGATTAGGACGCTGCGGTGCCGATGTGGGCGAAATGTGCCATTTAATAGTAATTCATGATAATTACGGGAAGAGCAAATAAAACTGAAAAAAAAAGGCTTGGATTTAAAGCTCTGTGACCAATAATCTGCCGCAGTGATATTAGCTCAATGTGATTCTTTCTGTGTGTGACTGTATTTCAGAGATGACATACGAGGCGGTTGATCTGTGATTGATGTGGATTTCAAATGTTTGGAAAGCTGCCTATGGCGAATCCTTCTTAACAAGATTTGTCTTAAATATAGCTGGATCCTCCTTTAGGCTAACACTCCTAATTTAATTTGCTTACGCTATGATATATCATTTTTTATTATTGTCATTATTATTATTATTATTATTTGAATGCACCATTTACATTTTTTTTGTCCATCATCACGTTGTTTGATCAGACCATCTAAATAATAAGGATAATGGTAATGTGTATAATTGGTCATTAAGGGAACAGCTGCTGCGTGGTGTTTGCTTTTCAATCCTTTTCTCCAGACTGCAGATTTCGACTGAACATATTGTCCCTCTGTCCATGATTCCCAACGGCCGGCCCGGGTATGGCAGTATTATAATGGCATGTAATAGAGGTTGTTTTTTTTTTCTCACTTTTAGTCAATAGAGTTTTTCTTTTTTTTTTTTTTTTTATCTCACTTATGGTCAAAAGTTGTTGAAAGATGAAAACTTCAAAGATTTAGAGATGGTGAATTTCGGCAGAATTCTGCACAAAAGGTTTCACTGTTCGTCTTTTTTTCTAAAAGAAAGTTTTTCTCGATGCTCTTTTTTTGTATGTAATTCATCTTTAAATGAAGTACTATTTCTACCACTTTAACAGGTTTGCTACTTGTGTGCCTGTCAGTTATTCAACTAAATAGTAGCCAGGGATGGTTTCGTTTTAAAATACTATTAAAAGTTAGACATTGTCAACCAGTCCAATAGAAAAACTGAGCCAAACTACTGTTGTTTGTGTACAAAGACCCTGTGCCAAATGTTTCAGCCCGTTAACTAGCGCACATGTGCCAGAATGTGCATATAGGGTTGGCCATTGTAAATGAGATTAGGCTATAAACGGAGCACTGGTTCATATATACAAAAAAACACAAAAAAAAATACAAATGAATACAATAAGACATACACTAAACAAAGAGGGAAATCCATGAAATAATGAAAGAGATACTAGTTGTTTTGTGTACTAAAGTTGATTTTTTAGAAGTTAGTTTACTCCTTTTATATGGATCAAATACTCTTTTGTATATTTTGTATAATATTTAAAAAGCAGTTTTGACCTAAAGTCTGAAGACTTTACATGAGCCAATCTAGTGGAGAAAAAACTTTTGGAATATTTTCGCACTTATTAGAAAACCAAGGTGTTTCATTTTCAAATTAGACTGTGAAGCAGCTCCAGGGTAGTCGAGCTGAAAACACACGCACGCACGCAAGCACACGTGTGTTCATTTTCAGCTTGATACTTGTATTTTGGGTGTGTATTAACATGTTTACATGCTTTAATGTCCCAAGAAATCATATAATTTTCTTCATCCTGTATGTCTGAATATGCAGTGGAAACCCCTTAAAGTCATCACGGCTCTCTGGGTTAAACTGATCCCTGTAAGTTTTTCTTTGATCCTCATGCAGATGACGATCTAATTGACATTTGTGTTGTCTATTACATGGATCTGAAGTAACGATGTGGACAGCTTCTATTGACTGGCTCGCTGCCAATTCTTCTGGCTTTTCCCTGAACAAGGGACGAGGCTTTGCCTGCTTTCGGTCAGCTCTATCTCACTGCGGCGCGGGCGGTGCAGGTAGATGAACGGCAGCCCCTTTTGCCGCGGCTCCACGCTTCTCTCGCCGGCGGGTAAGCGATGAGCTCCGGGCGCTGGCAAGCACGCAAAGGAGGCGGGCGGCGCTCATCTGCAAACACTGCCCGTCACTGAGAAATGAAATCCATCTGCATTTGTATTGGAGCGATTCTGTCCCAAGCTTTTTGATCCATATAAGCGGCTGATCACTGTGATCACTATAGGCGGTTTGCACCTGTGTTCACCCTCTGCCTGAAATGCTCTGTTTTAGTCTCTTTAAGCCCCCCTCAAGAAAAAGCCCAGTGTGCTCTGATTGGCAAGAAAATGTGGGTGGAGACACTCATTATATTTTTATGAGCCTGCATGTGACGTAGGAAGGGCTTGTTGAATCCCATGTGTTCACAAAAAAACTGATGTTGTCTTATTGTACAGTTTGTGGGTTGGTCGGCACTCCAGACACCCAAATGCAAGTGCACACAGCACTGAAAAAGTGTGTTTGTTATCATACACACTTTTTATAATAATAACAATTTGAAATGCTTTCTGTTGATATTGATGCTTAAAACATTTGTGGAGTTCTCTTTGCATTTTACTTAAAGATTGATCCCAATGTGAGCCCGACCGTCTCCAGATAAAGGGCCACACGTCGGGTGCACTGGTGGGAGGAGAGGAAGGTTCATTTAAATGAGGCCGTGCCAAGAGAGTTGTTAGTGGAAAATGTGCCTTTAGAGTTTGCGCTGAGAAAAGACGTCTCCGAACACTTCGCCAATCATATTGTTTTTTATCAACAAGAGTAAACTTCATACTTGGAGCAAATGCAAAACAATGACAGAATAATGCTTAAAATGTCAAAGAGAACGAAATGAATCACTCTTAAACCAAGATATGCGTTTAAATCGGCATGATTGGCTCAGCTGTTTCAGAGGTGATGAGACCACCGATGTGATTGGCGGAGAGCGTACTTATCAATCACCACACCCTCTGATCTATATTCATCTTCACCCAGCCCATTTGCATCCTGTGCTGCAGCACACGCATGAAATAAACGGCAGGCTTGACTCCCTCCCTGCGAGCGGGACCCAGATACCCGTCAAATAAAACCCGTCTGTTTGCTATCCTGGCTCCCAAATGGTGGAACGAGCTCCCCATTGATGTTAGGTCAGCAGAAAGTCTTCACATCTTCCGCCGAAGACTGAAGCCCACCGGTTTCAACTGCACCTCGGCCAATGAAGAAATAAAAAATATATTATAATTCGGTTTTCTGTATGTAGCACATTGGTTTATTTAAAACTAATGGCAGCAATTTTTATTCTATTGTTTCTGTATGTTGCACTTACATTGGTTTGGCTTATTTGAAGATCCTTTACTGCACTTAAAATGATTTCACCTATTTGAAGCTGATGGAAGCAGATTCTCGCTGTTTAGAGTCGTATCCTCATGATTGTTTGCACTTATTGTTAGTCGCTTTGGACAAAAGCGTCAGCTAAATGAACTGTAATGTAATGTAAAGGTTTGTTTAGCGACAAGCTCAAAGTCCCAGACGCACCACTTTGTGTTTGTGTATCCGTCCTTTCTGACAGCGGTCCAGGAGCAACGCATTCTCCCCGCATTTACATGCATCAAATATCCAGACAGACCTGATCTTCATTGACTGTCCCTTTACAGTTGAATTAGTTTTGGCCATGATTCCCATCAGTGATAATAATGTTGTATTCACCAAGTTAAAAGCTGATCTAAGAAGAAGAAAAAGGCTCTGGTTAGTTAAAGAGAGAAGTGGAGGTGAACAGTAGAATTATCGGGTCACTAAATGATGAATAAACATATATCACAGATTTTATATGCCTGCATAGAGACCTCATGTTGCCATGACGATGCGATTGTGTGTGCACTTCCAACCATGTGTCGGGATCTGATAATTAATCACATGAATACAAATGGTTGTGAAGATAATATAACAGGATAATAACATCAATACACTGCTTAATCCAACAAAGTCTATATATAGTATAGTATATATATATATATATATATATACTATACTATATACTAGACTATATATACTATTACTACTATATATATAGTCTAGTATATTTGAATATTTACATATCTATAGGACTTTTATTTTCTTTGTCTGAGGCTTATTTAATGCGATATGTAAATAACTGAAGTGAACATGGACCGACACACACACACACACACACACACACACACACACACACAAACTTAGGCTGCCATTTCACAAGGATGCTTTGCTTTAAAAACTTGTAATATTTATCTCTTTGTTCACGTTTCAAGGACATGCCACCACTCATCTGCAGATGGGGGCGAGTGGAAGCCAGAGTGAGCGAGAGAAAGAGAGAGAATTTTCGATTATGAAACATCTTATTGGACCTTGAAGGCACAGCGTTGGCTCAGAGGAACGCCGGGGTGGGCTATCGGGGGAGTTGGCGGAGGATGAGGGGGATGTTTTCTATTTGCCATTTCACTCAGAAACAGTTGTTCGAGTGAGGAGAACATGGCAAAAGGGAATGGGATGTTAAAAAAACATATCCGGTACCAACCTTTCGGCCTTGTTCTCCCTGCAGCTCGGGAGATAATATCTACAACTATCCGTCTAGTGAGCGGATAACTGCACTAACTCTAACCCCGAGCACACCATCATTTATAGAGAAATTTCATTAATATTTTGATATTTAACCGCAAACTAGAAAGACAGGATAAAAACACAGCAAATAAAGACATGAACAAACCGTTTTTAATCAGACAAAATCGAAGATTACATTTTTTATATGGCGTGCCTATGCTATATGACAATTATTTTATTAAAAATATTGGCGGCCATTTACCTCCAGGGATCACAATTACACATTGTCACCTTTAAATCAAAAAATATTAATTCAAGGATTTTTCCTAAAAAAAACAACTCCCAGAGGCGGATATTTATTCATTAATTTTACCCGCAATTCATAAAAAATATTTTCTACACAGTTTTAACCCACAAACGACCATTTAGTGAAGGCAGGGGTGAAATAAAAAATGGAGCCCTATAGGGAGCCTCTATATCATATAATGTGTGTGTGTGTGTGTGTGTGTGTGTGTGTGTGTGTGTGTACTTTCAGGCCTGGGTTACAGCTCTCTCCACCCCGAGGCACACAGTAAACACTTGTTTTATTATGATTTGAATATCAGCTCTCAGACTCTGAGGGAGGATAAATTATTACCATTAATTATAATACATTTGCCTGTCAAGACTGCAATTATTTTGTTGCCACACAAATTGGTTATTCATGTAATGGCGGCGGTGAATTTCAGCAGCGCGAGTGACTCATGATTCTGTTGAAACAATCAAAGCCAGGGAAGCTAATTGTTCCACTCGTCAAAATGTTTAAATGGCAGAGTGCGACAGTGTGTGTGTGTGTGTGTGTGTGAGAGTTGAATGCTCAACTGTCATCTCCAAGACACGCTTGTTCCTGCTGAAAGCACTGATGCAGATCGCTGCCATCATGTGAAAACTCATTTAGAGTGTCACACGGTTCTCTGCAGATTTGGGGTGAAAACCTGAAGGTACCTCTAGGTTTTCCGGCTTGATATCCTTTTTTTTTTAAATTAAGAACCAGCCTTGTCTGTCCTCTCTGCACAGCTGTTTTTTGTGTGTGTGTGTTTACAGTGTAAGTCACCTCTCCAGAGAAGGCCTGTCCGTTTAGCAGGTGTTCAGAGCCCTGGCCGTCCTCGCTCCCAAAGTGTAGCCGGATCTCCTCCAGACGATGGCTGTACGTCATCGGGCCTCCAGAGATGTTGACCAGGTGCTCCTTGTCCAATCGCAGAGAGACGTGGCGACCTGTGTTGTACATCGTCCCTCCCACCTGGACAAGAAGAGATGAGGAACCATTGGTCACACGGGAACATATTCTCCTGAAGTAACGTATAGTACACATTGAAACCATCTAAAAATCTCAAAATAACAAACCTTACAGACCAAGAAAAGAATAATAAAAAAAAGGGACAAACTTAAATACATGATGTGCATTGTTCCTACAGACTGCGACTGGGCCTCTTGATGTTTTTACTCTACAAATAGGTAGAAAAAGAGGTGTCGGTATGCTAACTTTGTACTCTCTGTGTAGCAGTGGCACGAGTAGAGAAAAGTCATGAAGTCAGTAACCTGGCAGTATCTTTTTTTATAATTTTTTTTAAAACTTTGCTAACATTAGCCACCATAAGCTGCATAGGCTGTAGAATGTATTGTGTGTGTGTTGAATTGAACAAGGATGCATTTGATTGCTCATGAATTCAAGTTTGCATTTGTAACATGCAATGTGAAAATGCAATATTCTTTCTTTCAAAAGTTGCATTAACTCGCCTCAATGAGTGTGCACAGAACACATTTCCTCCTGGTTGATGATGAGTTTGAAGTCGGATATTGGGTTTTCCCACAAGCAAACATATGCAGCACAATAGTCAACACCACAAAGAAAAGAAAACAAACTAAAATAATTCAATTGCAGAGCTTCCAGCTGTGGATAACTCCACCAAAGGGTGACTGCCTACTAAACTCCAGCTTAATCAACTCACTTTTTTTTTCATTTCAAGCTTTTAATGTAGTATAGCATATAGATGAGCTTCAACTCTGCCTCTGAAAAACATGATAGAAATACATAGTTCTGCCACATTTTGGAGGGCACATAATTGATTCCATTCCACAAAGTGTCACTCGTACCAGAGAAGTTGTTGAACATAGCCATAAAATTTTCAATTTTGCTGTTAAACAGTCCCGGGTGGCAGTCCGCTTCCTTCTACAGGTTGCTATATTATACAAACATAATTTCGAGGAGACGGGGGAGACAAAACTATCTTCTCAAATAATATATTTCCATGTGAAATGTGTAAAATGAGTTTATCCCCAAACATCTTCTTTTTTTTTTTTTTTTTAATGCAGGATTATTTCTATAGAAAAATAAAAGTCGACAAGCTCTGCAAAAGAATTATGCAAGAAACTCACAAAAACTTCCACCAGACTACAATACATAAAAAGGATGTTTACTTTCTTTGTGAAATCTTTTTGAATCTGAAGTTGTGGAACAATTATTACTGAAGGCTATTAGTGTATCTCTCTAGTCAGTGTTCTGGTTGACTTGACAGAGCAGTGAATCATTTGTTTAATAAGAGCTTTAAAAAAAAAAAAAAAAAACAAGTGAGGAAAATGAGGTTCTCTTGAAGTCTTTTTTTCTCAGCTACACGAGCTTCGGTTTCAACAATAAGGAGATGCCGGCGTCTCGCATTTTTGACAGCTTTTGGAATTTGCGTTTTCTCGTTGAAGCCTGTACGTCAACAGAACTTGTGCAGGAACAGTCCTGAGGGCTTTATTTAATTAGGTAGCAATCTGAGCTGGAGGGAGGCGATAATGTAAACTGTAACAACACTTCAACAGACAGAGAGCGCGGAGCCTCCATTGTAAAGAAAGGACCGGGAAGATGAAAAGGGGGTCGAAATCATCAGAATCCGCTGACAATCGATACATTGCGAGTGTTTAGGGGAAAGGGGGTATTACAAAAGGCTTGAATAACGATCTTTATCTGTAACTCTGTTTATTTATTTATGACGAGGAGTTGTTTCAAAGGCAAGCATTGATATTCATGCCACGACTTTGGGCGGACTTCCATCGCTCTTATCTTCCTCTTTCTCTTCTCTCCTCTTGCACTCCCTTTGCTTTCCCTCCTCTCCTGCTCCTTCATTCCCTTTCACCACTCGCTTTCAAAATGATCAGCCCCACCCCTCCACCGCCACCCCTGCCCCCCCCCCACCACCACCACCTCCCCACACCCCCTCGTCTAAATTCCCACAGAGAGAAGTCTGCCCACACATTGTAAATATTTTATAGAAGCTCTGAAAAATCAATGATTTGAAAGGAGAAAGAGAGAGGAAGAGTGAGCGATTGCAGAGAGGAGATAAGTACGGGGAGCGGCGAGAGAGAGGTGTGTCGGATTCAGTGTCCAAAGAGGGGAAGGTAGAGAGGAGCGAGTGAAGGGAAGTCGACAAGTGAGGTGAGACCCCTGAAAAAGGCCAGAAAAATCTTATCTCCCTCAAGACCTCCTTTGGCTATTATTCATGAGGTAGAAGTGATGAGAGGCCTGTGGAATCTCCTCAGACATCAGAAATAAGGGAGGTCCAGCCGGCTGGCAATAAAGGACAATGTGAGACAATACGCTAAAAATATGCAGCGGTGCAAAGATACGGGATTACACTACAAAGCTCAAAGTATGTGTACACATGAACATTATACCATGTGTCATTGTTAAACATCTCCAGAACGATGGGCGCTAGAAAAAAACTAAACTCAACTAATCTTAAAGTGTTTTGCCAATGCCAAGCAGTCGGCGGAGACTGAACCATATGTTTATGTTCTATACGAAAGTATGTATGTGTATATTATGTTGTGGCACATCATGTATTTGTGTGAGGCTCTGTACAGCCCGAGAGCACATTTCCTCGAACGAGGACAGTAAAGAACTCATCCATCGACCACCTCGGAAAGATTGAATGACAGCGACTCGCCAACTGTCAGTCAGAACAAAATAAGCTTTTTGGATGAGAGACAATAAGTCCAGATACACTTCAGGATATACCATCACACACTATTCCCTGCTTCGTTCCTGACAGATACAAGTCGTGAGACTTGTCAGGTTAACCTTAACATACGTTATACGCATTTGAACCAAAGACAAATGCTGTCTTTCTGAGAGGACTGGCAGCAGGTCCAACAGCGGTGTTGGGTAACAAGCAGAGGACCTTCCCCAAAACTGTTGCCACAAAGTTGGAATTGGAATTGTCGTATATTGTCTATCACCGTCATGGTTTAGACAACTTCTAGCTCTAACGGGGCCTGGTAATGATACAAACAGACTACCAAAAGTGTAGAAAAGGAGTAGGACACTTGTGCCACACAGCAAAGTTATTAAGCACAAAGAAAAGAGAAAGATTAGCTACACTCGCTGCACAGGATGACAGTTTTTTTTCCCAGACGATATCTGTTGTTCAGGTTGATCGCTCATGTCAGGGTAAATGGCTGGAGGCTGGCTGGGAGGCGCGGGTAGTGAGGTGTTGTAGGAATGACGGAGGAGAGGGGAGTAATGATGTTTGTCTTACAGTGAAAGCTAGATATGGAGCGGATGCTTAGGGATCATGTACAGTAAAAAAAAAAAAACAGCTCCTTTTCTAATTGGTAATTCTCTCTTCTCCTGGGATCGATAATCACGTGAAGCTAGTGAAGTGAAGTACTCGCAACAACAAAGCAGAAGAGGACATCATAGTGGGAACTCTGCCGCAGATGCTGAGGGGGGAAAAAAACCCCCAAAAAACTAAGACGCAGTATGTGATACAATCTTAGATATGCAAACGATCAACTTTAAAAATGGTTATTTTGAAAAGAAAAACCAAACTCTACTGGAGCGCAAGATCACTTTCTGGAAAGAGAATGAAAAGATTTAAATCATTCATGTTTAAAGTGAATCTTCTGAGATGGGGTTGAAAGAAAATTATATTTAGCAACGTTTAGCCAGCTGGTGGGAGCCAGACTTGAAGAATAAATGAATACAACAATTACCAGACAAAGTCAATGCGGTGGCAGAGGTTACAAACAAAGCAAAAGCTCCATATTCCAATCTGCGCTCCCATTATTCTTTGGAGTCTCGACACTTGTGCGAGTAGTGAAGTCGTTATTGCAGGTGGGTTGGAGTTCATATTTTCATTCTCGCTTCTGAATGTATTTCTAGAAATTTTTAAAAAAATCACTGACTTGTGCACTATTCATGAAAATAGATAAGCAGAGGACTATGCATTGCTTGTATATTAGGCTGTGATAAACACGGCTGCAGTGCAATCAACACAAACACAGCTGTCCAACTCATCTCATGTCTCGACATTATACTAATATAATGATATAAAACTAATATATGCCTCTCTGCACTCCAGACTTTTGTTGAGCATATTGCCATAACCAGTATACAATTACTGTAGTTCAACCCAAGGTACTATGCTGCACGTGAATATTCATACGGCCTGAAACTGAAGCTGTGCCACAGAGCTCCAGTGTTGTCCACATGAAATGACAACATATGATGAACCTGCGGTCTTGACGGAGCTTAATAGTGGCTTCCAGCTCATTGTTTAGCTATATGACCACAACTTTACTGTTTCTCATATCGTCGTTTTCAGCAGCAGAAGGCAGCTGTTTTCAGTGTAAACGCTGTAAAAAGCAGACACAGTTACAGACTAGCTGGTGAACACAGTGGAGCTTTTAGCAGCTAAAGAGACGGATATTTCCCTCAGGAGTTTGGTGGAGACCAAAAAAAATAATCTAAAAGAGAGAGGAGATTGGACTCGTTTTGATCACGTGGTCAGAAACTCCAAATGAATGATAACGTTTTCTCCGTAACTGTGAAGTGTAAATGACCGACTTTTTGCTAACAAGTTTGCTAAACTTAAAGAGTGATGATATGTCAGTTGTGTGTCCGCTACTTGTTTCTGCTCCCCCCATGTGGCAAAAAAAAACAACCAAAAACAGTTTTTTCTTCTCTACCTGTCCACACAAAAAGCCCTGCACATGTCCTACACAAGTGTTTTAACTTAATTACACCTCTTCCTCAGAAATCTGTGGGCGTGTCCAGGCTTGATTGACACCTCGTCATCACATTTGTTCATCTGTCAGTGTGGGACAATGTGCACCTTTATCATTGTAGTCCTTCTTCCACACTTTGTCTTAGTAGCAATCGTAGGTGTCAAGATGATTAAAAAAATGAATGCTGGTTCTATTTTATTCAACTATCAATAAGTTGTGACAGTGTGACAGCATGAACCAGGACCCTGAAACTAAAGCAGCTAAATGGAGATCAGCCATTATTCATTTTATTATTTACACTTGTGCTTGTCCTGCTGTGACATGACAAAAATGTCTTAAGTGAAAAAAGGCCAATCATAATGTGTGTCCCTGCCTCTCTGCTGCTCCACCAACACAGTGTTTTCGTTTCTTTTGCCTGATTAGACCCGCGTGGATGTACACACTGGGCTTGATAGACATCACTGGTTCTCTTGCTAGTTTCGTGGAACCTGTTAGTGCGAGACAACGAGCATCTTTATCACTTTTATATAATGAGGGTAGCTTGGTGACGTTATGTGACTCCAAGCATAGCTCCACCCAACAACTGCCTGGTAAGAGGTCTTATAATTATGCTATATTGGATGCTGGTGGTGGTAGGGAGTTGGTGGCAGCTTGTTTGTTACCCAGGGTGGAGGCAAGGCTCTAATCTATATTCATATTATGCTCGGTTGTTGATTCCATCACCCTACAGAGAAGTTTTGATAATGTTTCAAAATGACACACTTAGATTAAGTGTGACCGTGATATCATTATATCAGATGTCCATCACAAATAAAACCATAGAAAAAAGATATTCTTCGTCTTTACTTGTCTGAGAATCTTCAGGTTTTTAAGTTTTCATCAGTGTCAAAGTGATGCAGTGATAGTTGATAGCTGATTAAAGCTCATTTAATTAATTCACTTTTAATGGTGCCAATTGGCTAAAATGTAAACAAAATTTCATTGTTATTGTACCCGAGTATATTGACAATAAAGATCATTCTGATATTGGCGAAGAAAATAACACTCACCGTGCACCTCGTTGACTGAGGATGTGTTTCTCAGTGAGTCAATATGATTATTAGGTTGATTGGAGGAAGGTACATGCATGCCTGTACGATGACACACATGTATGTTTGTTCTTCTACCTCTGTGAGATTCAAAGTTTATTTTGGACTCAAACCCTTGTGTCCTATTCCTTATAAACTAATCCAACCCATCAGTGAGATAAGAAGATAGGAGAATAGTTGAGGACTATGGTGTTGAAGAAAAATGAAAAAGCTCATTTAAGAAATATTATTCTACAATCACAACACATTGCGATTCATATGCAATCTTACATAAATATCAGCCATAAAACTGAACACGACACCAAAAAGGTATATTAGTGTTAGCAAAAATATGTTGTATGCAAGCTTGTTGGACAATGCATTCATTTATTATTCTAATGTAACATTTTAATAATGAACAAAAGTATCAAAGATTTAATAATAACAATAATAACATTGAGCCAGAGCCTTCAGCTATCAAGCTCATCTACTGTGGAACCTGCTCCCCGTTTGTGTTCGGGAGGCAGACACCCTCTCTACATTTAAGAGCAGGCTAAAGATTTTCCTCTTTATTAAAGCTTATAGTTAGGGCTGGTTCAGGCTTACCTTGGACCAGCCCCTAGTTATGCTGCTAAAGGCTAAGACTGCCAAGGGACTTACACCTCTCTCCTCCTCCTCTCCCTATATCTCTCTCCTCCTTGCTGCCCCTGTTGCCCTGGTCCTGCTTGACTCTCACGTTTATTTGAAAAACTAAAGTTTTTATTTTTAGATTTACTTTTTAAAAATGTTTTTGTTGGAGGTAGGACGCTTAGTTTGACATCCTCCTAGATCCGTCTTTTTCATATACGATCACATCATCACTTTTGTCACACTGATTGTCTGTGTTGCATTTTTACTATGTTGTTTGTTCTCAACACACGACATCTTTTGCACGTCTGTCCACCAGGTGTCTCTGTGTTTGCTGCGTTTGAAGCCCCGAAGCTTCAAATATTTTTCTGCACAAATAGAAAGAAAGCCCCAAAGCTTCATAAAGCTTCATACTCTCATCACTTACTGGCAGCTACTTCAACTCATCACAACAAGTGTAGCAAAAAAACACCCCAAAAAGACAGGGGGAGCTGCCAACACTGCTTGATTTAGATAGAAACTGAAATGAAGCAAACAGCATCATTGTTGAGCTTGACAGCTGAAACAGCATTTCACACTCACAAACACTGTTACAACACAGTTCCAATCTATAGATGAGATCACAGCCAACATTACAGGAACACACATAAGAACGCTGGCCTGTGCATGCATGTGTATTATGCACTTTAAGGCTTTTTATGTTCATTATTGAAAAATTACAAAGTGCCAACCTCTGCCAAAGTATCTCAGGTCATATGTCAGTGCCGTACGTCTCCTGTAACCACCCCCCCCAAACACACACACACACTAATACACCTTGTTTTGTTAAGCATGCTTTTCATCTGTTCCAAGACGCTTCCGGGAGCAATGGAGCTGAAAGAATTGCACTGAGCGTTTGTCCTCCCTTAACAGATAGTGATGATCACAACGCACTATCACATTAGAGGTAATAGCTTGGAGAACGTAAACAAGTCATAAAGGAGATTGTTGACTGTCTGGGGAAGACTTGGTAGTAGCAGGCAGGTACGGTAATAGAAAACATCAGTGGCATGCTGGTAATGAGAAAACACGAGGAACATCATCATTATCAGAGCACACAGATCAATAGAGTAAATTACCCCTTGTTACCAGAAGAAGTCTTCACTAACTACTGTATATGTTCGGATATTAAGCTGCAGTATTTCTCCGTGTACATTTTAAATATCAAAGCCACCATCACCTGATGAAAAAGGATTTTAGCTAAAAGAAAACGTAAACCCCGGCAAAAAAAAACAAGTTTTAATATGTCAGAGTAGTACGTGCCACCACGCAGAGTAAAAATGGTTAAGTAGTGGAAATGGTGATAAGCTACATGAATACATTAGACAGCAACTGTGAAGTGCACATGTTCTTTAGCAACCATCAGATGGTTTTTAATATCTCCTCTAAAGGCCTGCAGCTGTAAGCACTGAATCATGGCGAAAGCGTAATGTATTTGATTAAAATACAAGATGACTGGTGCTCTTTCATTAAGGTGCGCAGATATGGAGAGTAAATGGAATGGATTGAGATAGAGGGGATGTATCTACAGAGGGCAGGAGGGACAGAAAGAAAGAGAGAGGAGACAAGGGGGAAAAGACTAGCCGTGAAGAATTTAATACAAGCAGGGCTGTGTGGGTTGCATGTGTTGCCCTCAAGGCGTTTTCAATTTCTTACACTACATTGCACCTCAGTGAAGTTGTGGACACACATACCGGTGCAGTACAGGGTGAGACTTACAATCTTTTACGCATACATATTTTGGATCCATACTTATTTTGCCGTGTAAGGTATGTTGACTTGCTGGATGTCAAGTAATGTGGTAACCATGTTGATGCGTGACGGACCAATATGATTTTTTTTTTTTTTTAAATCTACTAATGGAAGAAAAAACAAAAAAATGGAAGAAAAAAAAAAGAATTATAATCGTTATCAGGAGAAACATTACATCAATAGTGTGTGTGCAGTGGGATGGTCGATGAGCTCTAAGAACAGCAAAACATGGGATTCATTTACTGGCATCATGGTACAATACTAGAATGAAATGCTAAAACCTTGATTCATACTTGTGTGCCGAGTATGACCCAGATGAGTGCTCTGGACAGTCGAAACAGGCCGTTAGACTCAATGGGTGGAGTGAGCTGCAATTAATTAGACCCTGTAAAACATTAGGAATCCAATCAGGCGCCAGCACCCCAGGGACCTCATTCATAAAAATGTACTTGGATTCCTTTTTCAACTTGATGGAAAGACCGAATAAACAGTGATGCACATCATGCACAAAAACTATTTTTTCTTCTTCTTTCTTTTCTCAGAATTCTGTACAATCGCATATTCACAGAAGCGAATCACGACAATCAAATATGTACATTCAATGTGTTAATGACAAACGTTGCAACTTATAACGTACTACATCATCCACCTTATCGTGTTTGACTCCAGAGCAAAAGAAAATAACACATATTTGGATGTAATAGCTCCCCAAGACCGACATCCTCAGTAACACATGGAGGAATGTCTGGATATCAACACTAACCTGCGCAGAAGAGCTGAGGCTGGTTTCCCTGACACTCTCTCGCTCTCTCTATTCACATTTGTATAATCACAACTGATTGTAGGATTCCTCATGGGAAGCGACAAACACTTTGAATCAAACGGCCGCCAAAAGCACAAAATGCAAAAAAATCCAGATAATATATTTTGCAATTCAGTAATTCTCAAAATGGTTGGCTGTTGAGAAATGAGGCTTGTGAATGCTGCTGTGGAGGCTTCAGGATCCTTTAGTGTGACAGCCTAACCGCCTTCTTGAAGACAGGGAGCTATCCTTCCCCCTTTAATCACTGTAGAAGAAAGTGGTCAGGGGAACATGTGTGCTTTTACAAAAGAGATTATGTTACATTTTTAATTCCAAGTACCTCTCTGAGCCATTAAAGCTGGGAGCAGCTTTTATTCTCAGGCTGGAAGCATATGTTTGTCTTTGTGTCCGCAATTACCTGGAGACGTGTGATTGGCCCGAATGGTGACGAGCTGTTGGAGTGTCTCCCCGATGTGCCCATCAAGATGATATTAAGATGCAATTTTAAGTTAACTTCTCAAGTCACGAAACAAGCTACATAAAACTCACTGGGGCCGGAGCGAGCGGAGGCTTTAAATTCAGCATACGAATCGAAGTACCAGCCTGAAACACTCCGTTTCAAACATGGTCGTCAGGGGATCATCAGTTAAAGTCCATCTAAAAGACTGATTTTAAGTGAGCTCTTCATTCTCCTCTTTTTTTTCTTCTTTTGGTTCTATTTGTTTCAACTTTTCTCTCACCTAGGTTTTGTTAGGGCACTTACTTTGAACCCTGGAGCAGTTCCTCCCTTTGTTGGGTTTGTTTGAACTTGTGAAAACATAGCAATCACAGTCGGGTGCGGAACAAAATCAATTGGGGCTTGTTGACAAAGAGGTTTCTTGGTACGTTTCCAATCCAAGAGCTTCCCTTTGGACTGAGAATGGGATCGAAATGCGATAGCACCATTGTTGGTCTGGCACAATTTTGGGAAATTTGAATGGTTTCATAAAACACAAATTTATGTGCGACATGTGTAACGCAGTAGGCCTGAGGGTGTGAAGGTCTTTGCAGGTTTACTTTCAATTCTGACAGCTCAGGCTCAGCTTTCGGTTGATATCAAGACGCTTTTCAAGACGAATCCAGTCGTTCAAATGTGTCCGGACAGGCACAGAGAATCCAAACATAATTTGCTGCCTAACAGAAGTTAACGACTAAATAAAAGGTTCTGTGGATTGTCCAGAGGAAGGGGAACACTGTTTCAAGATGGAGATGTTGCTGTTGAATTGTTGAAATGCAACTTTTTTGCAGTAAGCATGCGAACACGCTTTCATTTTGAATATTCAGCTTTAAGATCGCTTCGCTGCCCTCCCTGTTTCATCAACTCACTGCTGGATTCCTCACCAGACGTCCCCTCAATCCTACAAATTACTTGATGAAGAGTGGCCGCTGATTCAACCCTCTCCTGAGCTTAACACGGTCTTTGTCATTCCGGCCACAGCACTAGCTTCCACTCCAGAGCCGGCCGGCCCGATTAGCGGTGTGTAACAATCGAATAACAGCTGATAAGGCGGACAGGGGAAGACAAAAAGAAAAAAAGCCAGGCATAATGTCATTTTATAATCTGAGAAGTTAATTGCAATCAAAATACCGGACAAGGGCTCGGTGTAGGAAGGTAGAGAGTTCAGCTTGTTCCCGAGTTTAAAAGTTTTCTCAGCTCTGACAAGGTCATACATGTATAAAGTGTACAAGTTTCGAGAGGGTGGATGAAAATAATAGACTTTTTCTTCGCCTCCCACTTTCCTGATATCGTAGTGCTTACCTCAGGGCAAGGAGAGACAAAGGCAGCCAATAGCTTTGAAGGAAGACAGGTATGACGATAAATATTTGATGCTATTGACGGGTTGTTGTGCTCAGAATGAGAACGATGGAGCTACACCCTTACATAATAAAAACCTTGCCCACAAACTGACTCTGCATCACTGCCAACTGTAATCATTGAAAGAGTTGTATCAGGTCTAAAAGCTGATATTGATTCGATACTTTGATCCGGGAATGCTTGGGAAACCTGCTGAGTCAGCTGACAGAAAGAGAATTCTTAAAAGCAGCTAGCTCTGAACATCAGGGAAAGACGTTCGACAAATGATGCAGAGCAAAAAGGAACATTTGTTTCACTTACTTTCAGTGATGAACATATGCACCTGCATTTAAAATAAATGGATCAATGATAAAGAACAATTCAACCTTTACATGTAAATATAGGGCTGTTGGACCCCGAACAGTGTCTGAAACCATCTGGCTGTTATCCTTCTACTTTGAGTCACTTCCCACAGACTTTTGGACGCCGTTTCTCTGCTGCGAGCAAGTCTTTCTGGAGAGGAAAGGGGGAAAATGAGGCATTCCTAGCCTTCTGTTCCTAGCATCAACTTCATCGGCATCAGCCGGGCCCCTGATTAAGACCGAGGCCATGCCAGCAAGATGACAGAAGCCCGGGAGGGTTGTGGAGCTCTGGAACCTGTCCCACAATGCCATCTGTTTTCTCATGAGCCACGTCACGGAGGGAGAGTGGCAGCGAGGCTCACACACGTATGTTGTATATTTAACTTAACGTTCTAAGTTTATTCTGCTAATAATATTTCTGTGCTTTTATTCCAGGAAACACTTTGAAAACCGGAGCGCCTGTAATGGGCTATTCTTCATGTAATGAACGGATACTACTTCCACCATGGGCTGGATTTGGACAGGACTGGATACATTCCAATCCTAATCATAGAATGTTAGGTTTGCTAATTTTGCTTCCCAATTTAGTTCAGAGACACATGCTAATCCTGCCCATGGAAATGCATCAAATTCCTGCACTTTCAATACAAGTTCATCAAATTATTTTTTATATAGAAACCTCCTCAATTTCACAAGAAATGCTGTGGATTTCACTGCAGAAATCCAGTTTACTTTTTAACTCGCATAAACGCTTAAATACTGAGCCACAAGGAATGAGTTACAGCCTGGATATGCGTGACGTTCACAAAGGGGTCTCGAACCCTCGCACATACCCCACTGCTCACCATGTAGAGGGGGAAAGGAGGTCAGGATTAAATTAAATTAGTGTCAGAATATTCGTTGAATCGCAGCTCTCTGCTGGAGCTCGGGAAGCTGCTCTGATTGTACTGGCGTCCTCATTAGCATTCAGACACAGTGCAGGGCTGCAAAGCTACTGTCGGCCTACTTATCATTGTGGGGTGGTTAAAAAGCACAGCCATATGTATGCGTCAGCCAGCATGAAGTACTGTATCTTATCTCTCTGTGAGGATCTGGATTCACACCACAGCTCCAGCTGCTCCAACTAAAGACTGCTGCGAGGAAACACTGGGGCCATTTTTCAAGTAGAAAGCACCATGTTCATGTTTTGCCCGACCGTGTGTACGGTGATCGGCGTGGTTTAGAAAGCACTTAGGCAGAACAAAGCTTAAGAGTAACTATTGTCATGATTGAACTTGGGAGGCTTTCATTTAGAAATCACTTTCACAATTTAACAAACACATTTGAAGATGAGGGGCATTAAACCCAAACAGATTATGGCTCCGACATACAGGGCTGTCGTGCTTTGCGGGACTTAAGGTGATGCACAAAATAGTTCCGCAAGAGAGCTCTGTGAATACTCACAAACAGCAGACAATGAAGAAATAACATTATCATTTTTTGCTCTGTTTGGTGAGAAGACAGAGCGCTAAAATGAAAGGAGGGATGAGTGCGGAGGAAAATAGCAAGGGTGGGGATGGAAAGTGAATCAAAGAGACGAAGGAAAAAAAAAAGCTTGTCCTCCATAAAGTGTCTTAAAAACGGGTCGGTCGCCCACACAAACACTTTGCTCCTGGGTACTTGGCTCTGATTTATTTATTTTGTTTGGGCTAAGAAGCGATCCTCTGGCATTGTATAAGGGGAAAGCCCCATGCCTGGCCCTCAGGCTCTCTCTATGGCTGCAGTAACTCTACATTTATAACCCCTGATTTTTCATCATTATCACTCTCCCTCTTTTCTTTTTCTGGGAGTGTTCACGGAGACTGGCTACAGGGTTGGTTTCCTTCCTTGTGTTTCAAAGCTCAGAATCACAGAGAAAACTTGTGATCAGAGTTGTGTAAAGCCCCTGGACGGCAGAGGCCTGTGGGTCTGCTCTGTGATAAAGTAATGACTGCCGACAACAAATTCCAGGTTTCGTACCAGATTCGCGGTTAGTGTCCACGCCTCGGAGCTACAATAGAAAGAGAGAAATCCGGCTGGCAAGGTGAGAAATATCTAGAAGAAGAAACGAGAAAAAGCAGTCAGATCGCCTATGAAATGAGGGTGTGCTAAGTAGGGGGAGAGATGAAAGATGCGGTTCAGGGATGCTGCTCAACTCGCTGGATGCAGAGCTCAAAGCACAACTGAATCAAAGACTCAGAAGCAGTGAAACACAGGGAGGAAGAAAGCGAAGAAGGCAGGGCAGCAGAGGCATTCTATCGTCTTAAAGCTTTTTCACTTTATCTGTTGTCGATTGAAGTTGGGACACTGAAGTTGCAGAGTCCTCGACTCATTAACACTAGAAACAATAACAGTGGCAAAGGGCCAGGTGGCTTTTTTCAACTGCTTTAAAGTCGATTCGGTAGATGCTACACCGCAGTCCTGTTTGAATACTGATTTAACGTGTTTTATGCACATTTCTCATTTGCCAGGATCAGACTACAAAACAATCAAGTGTTCGGAGAGGCCGTAAGGCAATGATGGTGCCTTAGGTTTCTGCTGTGACTTGGCCAAGAGACACGTCAGACAACACATCGGACCCCACCCGATCATAGCGTGCGGCCTCTTTCGCGACCTCCGTGACAAGTAAAGGTGATCGGGCAGCGGCGGCCACGGATCAGGAAGCTTAGCAACCAGTAAACGTTGTCCAACCGGGCGATGTCTTTGCTGAACGGATATTCCATTGGTTTGTATGTTCAAATGCTCCCACGATGTTGTGTCCCACAAGAAGAAACAGTTTCAACACAAATTGCATCGCGTTAAGTAAAGAAAGAAGATGTCATTTCACTCTGTTTTTAACAGTGGCACCAAGTAGTTTCTGATTCTTAACAACCCTTAATTGTTAAAAGAAATGCAACAACTAAATAAGTAAGTCGACTGCTGTACAATGAAACACACACACACACACACACACACACACACACACACACACACACACTTGAAGCAGATACATTTTTTTCTAAATATAAGAGTATCTTTGTTTTTTACAACCCCCCCCCACCCCCACACCCACACTTTTTATTATCATATTTAATGTATCTGTAAATTGGCGATTTAAATGTACTGGTGGCCACACATGCAGTAGATACAGAATATAATCATACCCTGGGCAGGTTTTTATTAATAAAGAATGTTCTATGAAGAAGCAGACACTGAGAAAGATTTAGATGTGGACCACCTATGTCACTGCATTATTCTACTGCATTATTCTACAACTACCTCAGTCCACCTCCTCGCCAGCCCCTGATTAGTGATTCCTTTTCAACACATTCTCTTGTCGACTGTGTCCCAAGCTACCTGGGATTTTGTGCTGCTGCCAAGAACAATGTGAGTAATATGACGCCAAAATATAGGTTCAACAAAAAACTAAATGGAATAATCACTCAACTGAATTCCTGGATTTCAACATAAACAGCAGGCTTATACTTCTAGTTATAACATGAAAACCACCGCGGTCGCACCAAGATACAATAACAACCTGGATTTTTAGGGCTGTGTAGATGTACCTTAAAAAACAACTGCACAGACTGGTAATGCAGTAATACTGTGCAGACCTATTTGAAATAGGTCAGAGGCTTATGATTGAAGAACTAATATAGTCCATAAGAAAAACTCTGACTGCTATATTAGCACATGCAGAAACCAAAATCTGGCAAGGATACCATCATATTAATAAACATGAAAATATAGCTCTACAGTTTGGTATATTTCTGGCAGTAGAAAAATGTTAGATGCAAGTAAATCTCGAATTCTAGCTGTGCTTTGTTTGCCCTTTGAGGAAGATGCAGCTTTCCCAGATTAAAAAGATATGAGATAGCACACTGTCAAGCACATTTTACACGCATTTGTGCAACATGCAACACACACAAAAAGCTATTAACCCCAGTGGGTATTGCTGCAGCAGCCAAGTTGGTCTGGCTAAATCACAATGAAACAGGTAGGTATTACATAAAATACAATAACATAACATGAAGAACATTTTTTTTTTTTTTTGCAAACATACAGATAATTACCAACTTTGCAGTTGTCCTCATGCTTACATAGCTCTAAGACCTCTCTTAGCTCGTTGTTTTCATTTTTACCGGCAAAACTCTGCAGCATGTTAACCGTTTATACCGGCAAACCAAATCTGTGTTACTCTCCCAGCGCTCTTTTATGAAAGCTGCACTAATAGGTAGTTCTTAAATGAACAATGGTTAAAATGACTGTGTGCTGTGAAAGGGGTTGCTTAACAAACCCAGAGATTATTACCAGTTCTGGAGTTCTTCTCAGATAACGAAATGTTTTAGGGTCTTTTAGCTCCTTGTTTTGGTTTTACGTCGTACAAATGTACTGTTTCGCTCTCAATAACCTCATTTTTATCTGCAGCAGGCAGCTGTTTTAAAAAGAAACATCAGAGAGCAGCTGGTGAACATTCACATTCAGCAGCTAAAGAGGCAGACACTGGTGGAGACCAAAATCAAGCTAAAAGGAGAGAGAATATTGGACTTGACCAAGGAGAAAGACAAGAAAGACATCTGTGAATGAACGCTGATACTGCTCCACGTTGGCTGAATGGATAAGGGAATTTATTGCTAATATGTTACCTATAACAACTTCATAAAAAGAGGAGTGAGGACTTCAAGTGGCCAACAAAGGCTGACAACGTCAATTCACGCGACTCGGTGGTTTAGTCATTAAAATAACATTATACACAGGTGGTGCAGATATCTACAGTGTGTATTGATGCAGGAATATGAGATGTCGTAATATACATACATTAATATAATCTATGTATGTAATACCATAGAAATAGCATTATTAACATTGTAACAGCATGCGCTGCGCATAGTTTAACGATGAGAGAGTGTTAATGTTACAGCCACTGACTAATAACAATGTATAGTACGGACTGAAGTGTATTTCCTCTCATGGATTACTGATACTGGGAGACAGTTGCTAGGTAACTGAGACATCAACATGTCAGTCATACAGGACACACTGAGTCGGTCAGGGTCAATCTCTTCACAGATGCGTTGATGCTGGATCAATACCCAGCTGTATCCCAGCTTCCTTGAGAGGCGGCGCTAATCAATCGCAGCAACCGAGCCATGTTGACCAGCAGTGCTAATGTCATTGGGGTTAGCCGGGCGACAGCTGTATCGAGGTAATCACTTCTGTAAACATCTGTAGCGTGGAACTGATGGACGTCATTAGGCACGTCTGGTGAGCGGCTGATGGATGCTTCTGGTATCTACCACCAATGACGAGCAGCTGTGACGTCACGTGGCCCCGCCCTGCTGCATTTAAAGGATTCCAGCGAGGAAAAAAAAACAAAAAACTTGGTTGTCCAAACAGATAAGATAGCTGACAGCACAGTATCCATCTTGCTGCCCACACTGCTGTGTGTTTGTGTGTGTGTGTGTGTGTGTGTGTGTGTGTGTGTGTGTGTGTGTGT
>CALSCE010000091.1:3215583-3250417 GCA_943593645.1 Bovichtus variegatus | reverse complement strand
GTGTGTGTGTGTGTGTGTGTGTGTGTGTGTGTGTGTGTGTGTGTGTGCCTAACTTATTTAGATAGTGCTGAAATCATTATGCAGGACATCGCTGTCAACTTAGAGGCTGTAAAGAACTTCACTATCACTATTTGCTTAGAATTCATGCTTCAATGCTCATTCAAAGTGGAAAGAAGTGTGGTTTAGAGAGTATTGAGCTATATCTCGGTCGATCCTCTTAAATCCATTAAGGTAAAACTGCCTCCACTTCTCCACTGTATTGGCATTCTGATAGGTAGCATCCTTTTTAGCACACCTCTGCCTCTTCCTCTTTTTTTTTTTTTTGCCTTTTATTCCTAAACAACTCATTGGAAAGTAAAACATCAATGTCTTGTCTTTGGGGAGAAGCGAGCGAGCGCCAGAGCAAGCTTTGAAACTGTAAAACCTTCCTGTAAATAACACACACATCTATCCCCCTCAAAAACCTGCACGCACACACTCACACACACACACACTTATATACACGTGCTTGTGAAGCCACATGCATACATATATGCACAAGAGCATATACCATCATAGCCCTGGGATCCTATAGCTTACTAGGATGCTCACCACGGCGGGATAAAGCAAAATCTTTAGTACACACTCACCCTAAACACACACGCTACGGCACACGTCTTCCATTTTGTGCAGAAAAGAAAGACAGACAGACAGACAGACAGTTAGGAAGAGATGGATGTTTACACTTTGTTTGCTTTCTTTTCGAGAATGAGATGAGAGGCTGAATTACAAATCTACTGGGAATAGCCAGGCTTAGCAATCGACTGGAAACGAGCAAAACAGCTACCCTGGCTGTGTCCACAGTAAAATAAAAAAGATGTTTTAAAAAAATACCCCTACCAAGAACTTGAAACTTTTGACAGAACTGTCTTTTGTTATTCACACACATTTGACCATTCAACGAGGGGGACTGGACTTTGTTTTCCAAAGACAGTTTTTTTTGGTGCTCCGTCCCCAGCCGGAGAAAATTTGAAATGTGTGTTAAAAACAGATTGCGAAGAAAGAATGTTGCAAGAAAGGCCGGCAGCAGTGTTTTTTTTTTTGGGGGGGGGCTGATCTTAGCAGCCCATTCATATACAGCAGCAAACTTTTTATGATCGTGAGAATTCTAGCCCATCTAAATGTTCATGTAGACTAATGTAATACTGTACGGAGGTTTCAATAAGCTGCCCTACTATACAGTATATAGAAAATTATTGGTCTGATGACAGTGACTCAGCAGCGCCTCCTTCTGCTGAGGAGTCGTAATGTTAGGAAAGACATTAACCACTCTGTGATCCTCACTTTCATCATCACATCTGGCTGCGACTTTCTCTCCGTTCAAAACAAAATCAAAACGTTCCCGGATCGTCAACCACGCAAGTAAAACAACAGGCCCCTCACAGTCGCTCTGAAAGCGTTCGTTGTTGAACATTTAAAAGAAGTGATGCTCGCTTATACAAAATTGAAAAACACAACATCGTCGATGAGTCAGTGATCTTTGAACTGAGCGGAAATAAACGATTCAAATCAGCAAAGGGAATCATAATCTCCACCTCTCATGTGTGAGTGTATTCTTCACTATTCATCTGAAACATATCCACGACTGCCATTGCAAGCCACACTGTTTTTTTAAATAATGAAAGGAAGACGGAAAGAAGAAGAAAGGGAAATGAAAGAGGAAGGACATTGAAGTCACACACACTGAAGCCTAAGGGAAATACGGTTCTGCTCCTGCAGATTTTGATCATTACCTTCTTTCTCTCTTTCTTTCTTTCTTTCTTTCTCTTGCTTATGCAGTACACACACACACATACATACGCACGCGCACGCTCACTCTAAAGTAGACTCCCGTGCACTGATGAGAGCAAGGGGGTTCAAAAGTATGACTCATGATCACATGCACACAAACACTGTGATGTGCCATTAGCAGCAGGGCCTTTCGCCACCTTTCCACGAGTGCCATTGAATCTTAAAATATGTTCACATTTGCACAGGACTCAGGCAGCGTTTCCACTTTAACAGGTCGTCTTGATGCTCATCCATGTGCAGAGTACATGTGCTGTTCTTCCCCCTTTACGTAAGACAGTGTTTACATCGCTGTGCTCTACATACACCACGCATATGCACTCATATTTTCACACCCTTCTCAGCCACATTAGCGCCTCTGTCTCTGCGGCTTTGTAGAGCCACACAGCAGCTTGCTGGAAGCGTGGAGCTGTTATATATATATGTGTGTGTGTGTGTGTGTGTGTGTGTGTGTGTGTGTGTGTGAGAGAGAGAGAGAGAGAGAGAGAGAGAGAAAGAGAGAGACAGAGACAGAGAGAGAGAGAGAGAGAGAGAGAGAGAAACTGTTTATTGTCGAGGCACTTATCCCCGCATCAGTTGGCCTCTGTGCCAACCAGCAGCCAGCTGTCACTGTCAGCTCTTCACGCACACATATAGTAGAAACATACGCTGACCCTCTCACTCACCAGATGCGTGCTAAACTGCTCTCCAGGGCAGCCCGGGTGATATGCATGGATTGAGCTGTGGCATTCTGGGACTACAAGCAAACTTTAACTTATCGGACAGCTTACTGTTTTTGATTAAAAAGGAGAGAAAAAAGATTGTGGCTCATACAGCATCAGTCCTGGAAGTTAGACGTTACGTGAACGTTAGTGCTTAGCTTTTAGCAGCCAGAGTGCAGCGCAGCCCTGCTCGGCTAAATAACGGAGCGAGCAGCTAACGCTAAAGCTTGTTGTGTCCAATTCTAATCTTGCTAAATTTTGGAACTTGAATAAATAGAGTTGTTTGAAGGAGATGTTTTCACAGCAAAAAAAATAAAATTATATTAAAGAGGGAATTATGAGCTGTTTAACTTCCTAACTCTAGCTCTAAGCAGCTTACAGTACATCATTAAAACTACTAGTAGTAAGATTCATAGATCATGGAAAATGTTTAAATGCAAAGACTATCATTTATTTCCTTATCATTTGAATTAGAGTAAGATTTAACATTTTTGACGATTTACACTGACTTCAAGATGAAATTATTTTTCCGGATGGCTCCGGGACGTTGGTGAAATCAGTTAGTGTGGAGCCTCGCATGAGGAGCCCAATCTGTAAAACCTGTCCATAATTCCTAACGGATGGCCTGCCGTCATTTACTTCACTTTTTTTAACAACTGAAGGCCGTCCGTTATTTGGACAGATTACAAGACTGGGGCAATATACCGTAAACTTTAATTTTGGAATCAGATGACTTTATTGTCCATTAGATTTGGTGTAAACAGACAGAGGAAGCAGGGGTTAGCGCTCGAGCATACGCGCCAAGTTATTCAATGCGTTGATGAGCTACAGACCGGATGCCTTGCAAGTCCTCCCTCCTCCCCTCTCAGCTGCGCTGCTGGTGCAGAAGGAGCACATGCTGCAAGATGTCCTTCTGGTGAAGCAAGAGCTTGCAGGATCACTTTCAGAGTCCTGCTGAATTTCGGAGCACTGGGAGATATGTTCCCCAACTTCAAAACATTGGCTGAAGTTCAGCTGCTAATTCAGACCCAAGTATCCGTCAGAGGCAAAGACGCAAAAACAAATGTTGTAAAATTGTGGTGTTTATAGTTGCCTATTTAAGCACAATGATGAGTGTTTTTTAGTTGCCCGAAAAGAAGTGTTCACATAAAAATGTAAAGTCTCTTTTTATCTTTTCTGTGTTCATGCCCTCATAAATCTCTAAGCTTGTTCTGTAAATATATTATAAAAAAAATTACTGAATGAAAATTAAATGCTATTAAATATGTCTTATTTTCCTTAAAAATTTTAATTAAAGTGACAGGTAATAATATATTATGATAATGGTTATCATAAGTCCTGGCCTGAAGACATCTACCTGCCAATATTGATTCATAGTCATAGACCCACCTACTGGCAAGATCCACCTTAAATGAAAGTCTTAAGTAAGTAACTTTAATGATGTTCAATGGTGAAACTTTTGAGTTTTCATGAAACGCCTTGGTAACTCATTATCCGTCATGAACAGGAATCTGTTTCGAGGAGCTGAGGATGCTTGAAAAACTCACGAAACGTGGCACTCGCTTCAGAAATGCTAAAATGCGTTATCTGATATGGTTCAAGTGCTTGGATGTGGCAAGGTGGCTCGATAGCTCCCCCCTTCAAAATGTCAATGAAGGGGGGGGGGCAGCAGGTATAGGTATAGTCAACCTATACAGATCTTGTATTTTTGACAAAAGATTCGAGATGGTGGAGGGCTCTATATACCCATGAGCCTCAGCCACGGTTACTATGGAGAAGGTACATATCAGCTGTATCCAAAAAAAAAAAAAAAAGTTTTATTCTTAGATGTGGGGGAAAGAAAGTGCTGAACTCGTCAAGATTTCCCCCTGAACTAATTTATACTTCGGAATGTTTAATCAGGGCTTCTACAGTGTGTAATCTTCTGACGGTCATTCGTGGTGCATGTGTTTTTAATCGCTCCTAAAACCGCACAGAAAATTATCATAGCACTAAAAGCACATGACATGACATTATCTGAGGTAAGCTGTAAGAGCGTCAACGGTTGTGATGGATGCAAAATCGCCACTGTTTTCAAAACCACATTGTCCCAAATAGCAATCCATCTCCCTACAGTCACATGCACACCACGCGGTGTATCAAATAGCTGCTTTAGGGCTGGAGGTGGTTGCAAAGCAATTTGAGATTTATATATTTTTTCCCCTCTGCTTGCATCACTAGCTACTGTATAAAATAATATTTAAAAATGTGTCAGCGTAAATTTGTGTAACCGTTATATCATTTGCAGGTCGAACAGTGAGACAGACGGCGAGAAGAATCTGTATAAAATAAGAAAAGAAGACATTCACTTTTGAATTTCGGAATCATGTTCAAAACCAATCATGTGACTACAGTGCAGTGTTTTGTTGCCGATTGCGATAATAAAGCGCTCCGAGTATGATTTCATCACTGTGTCTTCTCCATTTAACGAGTCCCAGGGGTGGTGTAGTATTTTGTGCCGTTTTGACCAAAGTGATGGTAAAAATGTGATATCCCAGAAATAAAGTAAGTGTTTTTTGTTTTTTTCAATGATAAAATATAAGAGCCGGTAGTATTTCATGCGTTGAGTTATAATCTAAAGTAAACTTTCAAAAGCACATTTGCAGTGGAAACAATACTAATTGCACAATCTTTCTTTTTTGGGTTATTTTACATCCTGGTGTGAATTCATTGAAATGACTTGTCAGGGCTTGTACTTGTGAAGTAACCCATTTGTAAAATTAAAAGACTTTCTCTGATTTTCCCCAGAAATGTATAACCCTCCCTTGTTTCAGATCCACTTGTGAAAGCCTCTATGTTCTATGAGATCCACTATAATAGCACAGACATGGCTTGGGAGTGGATACGCGTACTGGTCAGAGAACTGCTCAATTTCCAGACACTCTCAGACACATATGAATATTAATAATGCTTGATCAAATAAAACAACGTGATGGGGATAAAAAAAAAAGAAAGAGAATATGTTCTATGAAAGACTAGAATACTTTTTACACGTTGGATACAACTTAATAACAACATATTCTGAACAGTTTGATAAATAAAAACAGCTGATATAGAACGGATTATCACATGGTTGGGCAAACATTTTATTATTGGGTCTCTTACTCCCGGTACACAGACATATCCCCCCCCTCCCCCTCTGTACATCTACCCTCCACCTTCAAGTACCCATCTCACATATTTCATTCTTCTAGGCGCCCAGAAACATATATATATATACAAATATGTACCATATGTGTGTGATATAAACTAAAGTAATAAAGGTTTTAAACCTCTGACGGGGCCACACATTTAAGTAATAATGTGGCACCCACTTGGTGGATATTGTATTTTTCATGCTGCATATTCCTAAACAAATTTGCAATAAACCAAAGCACCTAAAAATCAACTGACATTGGGTAAACCTGAGGCGTTGGCAGCCCATGGGGCTCTGGGGCAGTAGCCCACTATGCCCAGTTGGTCATTCAACCTCGGATTAAAAGTGCACATTGAGAAAACGTTAATAAATACAGACATTTAACTATTTAAAGGGATAGTTGAAACATTTGGGTAAATATGCTTATTCTTCTCTTACTGAGAGTGAAATGAGAAAATGAATACTGCTTTAAAGTGTGTGTTGTAAGTACAGAGCTGACACACATTAACACCCCTGAACATACATGTAAAAACAACAACTGTTTGGGAATAATGTGCAGCTACTGGCTAATTTATTTTTGCTTGCCTTTTTCATTAGATAGTATACAGAAGATAGACAGGAAAGGGTTTAAAGGAGGGGTCAGCATGAAGCAAAGGGCCACAGGTTGGATTTGAACCCAGGGCGCTGCAGTACACTGAGCCTTAGTATAGCTGTTGTTTGCCTACAAATTAAACCACAAATTATCGCTTATATGTTTCTGTTCAACACACAGGACAAACACATTGTTATGGTTGGTAGGTCATTTATACTTGGCCACTTCAGGCTAGCCGCTTCCCCTTGCTTCCAATCTTTATGCTAAGCTACGCTAATAGCCTCCAGTTTTCAAGCTCCCAAGCCTGTTAACTTCAAATGACTTTATTTTCTTTCTTTTCTTTTAAAGGTTTTCAGAAGTTTAGGTGAACGTTTACCCCGAAGACGAAGCATTCTGAGCACTACAAACTCTTTAGATCGTTTTTTGCTGGGGTACAGAATCGTGCAAATCTTCCCTACGACATGTTTCCTTCCCCTTTGACAAAATGAACATAGATCTCAATCCTGCACAAGAATTCTAAATCATTGAGGATGTTTACGTTGCATCACTTTCTCTCGCTTTGCTTCCCCTTCCCCTTGACACGTTGGGGTTGGTCTCTGTTGTGGCAGATCATGGATTAGTCTCTTAGCAGGGATTATAGAGTGGGCAGTAAAGATGATTAAAGACTCCTCCAATATTCTGCCTTTGGGGGACAAATGGTGAGAAAGGGAGAGCGAAGCCAGAGAGAATGTGTGAGATAGAAAGCACACAGAGACAGGATATATTTCAATGCCAGCTCTCGCTCGTTTGTATTGTTGACTGCCACAGGCTCTGCGAGTGTAAATCAGGGCAAATACGCATGTAGATCCTCATGAGAGTGGTTTTTCATTGTATTGCACCAACATGCACCCTCTAAAGAACAGTATTAACAGTTAGGGGTTTGACTTTTTTCTTTCCTTAGATGGTAACTGTTCTTAACCTGATTAATTATGGAATTAACTTAACTTAACTTATTGCTTGGAGTATTTTCAGTATATTCTCACTCTTTATTCTCTCCGATGTTACAATTTTCATGACAGATTTCCGATCCGTCTCAGAAATGAATCTTGAATTGGTGTCCGCTTACCGAGCATCTTTTTCTGGAGCTTTCGACTTCATTGTATGGTCTTTACTACTGGTTTGAGTTTGCTATGTGACAAGTGAGCAAACTCCATATGCGGATGAAGGCCGTGAAATGTGGCTGAAAGATGTGGAAGGCTGGCGAAGGTTAGGGAGAAGATCGGTAGGAAACAGCACATCAAATGATATAGCCTAAAAATAATAATGACAACAATACGTGGAAACTGACAAAACGGCATCCAGCGATGAAGACAATGAGATCCAGATGAAAGCCTTGGAAAAAGCTAGTAAGGGGACATTGAGTTCAGTTTTTTTTTGTCCTTTACAAACAGCTGTGGGTGACATTATTTCTATTTTGATGCGAGTTTATGTCGGCGGCCTATCAACGTAAAAACAAAAGGTTAGTGTGCCTCCCATAATAACGGATCACACATTTCTACCATCTGTTTGGCCATAATGGCTCTTTGTGAGACTGTCAGAATAGACGGAAATGACGGTAAACCTAATCTACTGACAACATGGAGGCCACATTTACCTCAGCAATCTGCATGCATATTCTCTTTCTCTGTGTCTCCCTCTCTCTCCCTGGAGCCAAGCCCCCCCCCCCCCCCCAACATTCGCCTATACTGCTAATGCCAGCAGCTGGCTCTGATGTTTATGTTTGTTTGCATGTCTCAGGTTGAATGGGGCCCCATTTAAAAATCTTGAACCTGTGCCCATCAATGCCTGCAGCCACCTCTGGCAACACCATAAAGAGGATGCCATGTATCCAGGAAATTCAAGTTGACTTGTATCGCGTTATCTCTCTGCAATGGCAGCGCTGTTTTGGACTTGTTGTTCGAACAAAATAAGGTTTTTTAGTCCTGATGGTGGATTAAACCACATGTTCAGGGATTTATTTCTTTTTTTTGCTTATGATGAGGTCATTCCAGGACAGTGCTAGCAATGTATGTACAGCAACGCCACAGTTACTCTTGCGGGAAGCATGCTAAATTTGGTAAAAGAGGATTATGTTAAGCCTGGCCATGGGAGAAAAAAATAAAAATTATTATTATCACATTATCATTTTTGAAATTCTCTGACCACATGAAAAACCCATATGGGTCTCTAACAATGCAAGCCTGTTGAACTATAAATACCATCCAGTGTTGGAAAAAGATCAGACCTTTTTCCCAAAGAAAATAAATAATAATACAACAAAAAGGCCTGTTGCTTAATTAAAAGTACAGTAGTTTATATCAGCAAAATGTTCTTAAGTAAAAGTAAAACGTAAGATCCGCATGACGCAGAGAGATTCTGTAGTCCAACACCAATGTACTGTAGTCTTGATTCAGATGCATAATGGGATTTCAAAAGGTTTCTATCAATCAGATATTCATTTCAGTTTTTGTGAGAGGGAGGCCAAGACAGCAACACGCAGAGGATACATGTGAAAGAAGGCTCATCAGTATGCTGCTCTCGCGATCCTCCACAAGATTGATTTTAGCAGAGGGGGAAATGTGGCCTCTTGCTCCCTTTTCTCCTCCTCGTGCCGACCGTCTCATCGGAATATTCCTAATCACATTGATGTTTTCCTTCGACACGTGACACCCTGTCAGATGTCTGACTTACTGGAATCTGATCACATCCGATTGATAGCAAAGGACGGGAGTCTCGGAGATAAAAAAAAGAAAAAAAAGATGACCCACAAAGAAATAAATGATCAGAGGGACTAAAAACATCCCTCTGCCAGTATGCTATGTGACGCCTTTTTTTTTTTGTTGCTTGCTCTCAACCATTTCATTGTTCTTAGTTCCAAGAAGAAAATTGCTGGCTTAGATCAACACCCTTGATAAAGCCAACCGCCCTGTTGACAATGGCTTCAATTTGAATGGGCCATTAAAACAGCGTGTAGCGGCTTCATATCAAGTCTCTCTGACTGATGTCAAGCCGCTGGTGACAAAGCGGCGGACAATGCTTCAAGGCTACATATGTTTCGCTGCGGTACGGTGGGAAAACACAACCTCTGCTCTCATTGTATTGCCCCACACTAATGCTTCAGCATAGTCGACAGTAGACTGAGGTGTTGTTGACAATAATGACATGGGAGGCACAAAAACGTTGATGTTTTTATATGAACAAGGTATCACAAAGACACTGTGTCATGAACCCACAGACACTTATCCATCATCAGCATCTTTTAAGCCAATTGTTTTTAGTTTTACATCCTGCAAATTTGCTGTTTTGGATTAATGTCATTTTCAGTACACAAAAAGCTCCAATGCAGCCAAAGGTTTGGGTCTGGCCTGTAAATTCTTCTTTTTCTTTTGGACACCTTGGTGTTACGTGATATGGGTCATTCCTCTTTACGACGTTAACCTACACTATGTTGTTTCATAATGTAGGAAAATGGTACACTATCCAGAATATCGCCAACTCCACATTATATTGTACATGGTCCATTACAAATAAAAATCAATGAAAGCACTGTGTAATCTAAAAAGCCTCGTGTTTTTACCTCAATAATGTGTTACTCTTCACAAGTGCTGACTAATGTTGCATTCTGTGTTGTGTCAGTTTCTCGGCACCTTTTAACCCCCTTCTGTAAAACCCTCCTTGCGTCTCCTACTGACCCTAATCTGCTGGCGCTCCAAGAAGTGCGTTAAAGGATAATATTGTTTTAAAACCTTTGTCATAATGTTGTTGCTTTTGCCATTATTTGGTAGTGTAATACATGAATCTACCAACATATCGTATTAAAATCATCCTAAAACTCATCTGCATGTTTTCTCAGTGTGTTGATTCATTACTACTTAATGAGGATATAGTTTGCAGTGCTGCATTATACTGGGGTCCCTGCGTTCCTGCTGTGTCCTCCTCTGTACATTGAAAACCACGTACTTTGAATTACATTGTTAATATTCAGCACTGCTGCACGATTTTGATAACAACTAATTTGTCTCGTAATCCACAGAGTCAGCTAATTTAGGATAATTAGGCAGTTGGATGCAGGGATGGGGTAATTGGCCTTGGCAAAAGGTTTCGGCTTGGCTTTGCATCCATTGGCTACTAGTTCACAGTGACAGTGTGTTATCCCGTTGGCCCGGTGGCAAGCACAACTTCTTGTGTCGTTTTACTATCGTGTGATCGTAACCACAGACTTTGCGCCAAGGTCAGCATCTTTTTGATGGATGCTTAGAGGACTAAAAAAGTCCCCATGTAGAGCACGCGTCTCTGTGTGTTTCCACAGCTGCATTGTCTCCTCAGAGGAGAAACTATGAGCTGATATTTGCACACCAAAAGTTACTTTTGAATCAGCTTTTTACAGAGTTCTGTACCAATTAGATTGTTTTTCTCACTCACTTCTCCTTTCCGATTATTTTTTTTATTTTAATTTTTTTGCAAAGACTATTACACGACCGTCAATGAAACTCAACACTTCCTGCATTTGTGTCAAATGAAAGGTTTTGGGATTATGCCCCCTTTTTATAAAAAAAAAATGTCAAAAGAAAGAGTGGGGCTTTATGGGATAGGTTATGGCTCTTTGAGGGTAGGAATGTTTGCAAACATTTGATTGTCACCACTGAGATGTAGGTAGGAACATTAAATATACATGCTCGTACATTAAAGGTTTTCACAGGTTCACACTTGATATGCTCATGATACT
This sequence comes from Bovichtus variegatus, assembly GCA_943593645.1. Classification (NCBI taxonomy): domain Eukaryota; kingdom Metazoa; phylum Chordata; class Actinopteri; order Perciformes; family Bovichtidae; genus Bovichtus; species Bovichtus variegatus. The sequence continues at coordinate 3,239,378 of CALSCE010000091.1, read as the reverse complement.
TTATCGAAATAAATAAACCACGATAGTAGAACATCCCTGACTTATTCATTAGGCATAAGATGTTGCGGGGATAAAAAAGTTTTCAGTTTCACTATTCACTAAAAGCAGATAACCTCCTCCATTTTCTTTGTGCTTTGCATTGTGGCCGTTTCTTGTATACATGTATACTTCATTTAGTCACTTTTCCAATGTGAATGCTACACTTTCTGATCCGCTCCGCCCAAGGCCACAGTTTGTTCTGTGCCAAAGACAACAAGTTCACATATTGCAGTGTGCCTTCCAGAGACGCTCATCCAGGCCTCACACACGCCATTACACTCTGTATTGTCCTCTGTGTCCCTGCCTCATTACTCCTCATCTATTTTTAAAAGGGAATATGCCTTATTACAATTAGTCTGTTTAGAGGCCAATCTGTCACGCTCATTACAGTGAACTGCATCTCTCGGCGTGTTTTCCTTTCCTCGCTCTTTCATCTCCACTTTCGTCTCCATCTTCCTACCTCCGCTGCGTGTTTCTGAATAATTCTGGCACTTGAAGATATGGAGGGTGGAGGACAGGAGGGGACATTGTGCATATTATATACAGTATATATATATATATATATATATATATATATATATACTTTGTTACAGAGGAGGAAACAGCAGGCTGATATATTGGGAGACACTTTGGGAGGATGTTGGACTCAGAAACGAGGCAGGGAAGGAGAGGGGATAAAAGTGAGCCAGACAGAAAGGTGGAGGAATCTAATTAGGTTTTTTTCAGTTTTTTTTTTTTTTTAAATGATTTAAACGAATCCAAACTGCTGCAGCTAAGTACAGCATGAGACAACACTTCCTCTCAGATGCAAAGAGCGGAATTACTCTCCATCTGAGATGGGTCCGTGGAGGACCACTGTTTACCAAGTCAGCCATTTCTCGTCTAATTGTCCATGATCTGGTTTCAACTTGAAGTGCATTACAGTCTGGGGCCTCTGAGGACTCCTCCCTATGCCCCCTCCATCTTTTTTCCTTCCTCCTCTCATTCTAGCTCTCTGTGAACAGAGTAATAATTCCAGCATGGCTTTCCCTACTTCACGTGAAAAGGCACGGAAAGGCACTGCAGGGAACTTTTTTTAGCCACTTTAAATCTGCTCAGTGAACTTCACAGCCCTTTCCCACGCCAACCTGGCTGGAGTTGCGCACCATGGGGAGTGTGTGTGTGGAGGAGGGGGCAGGTACTCCTTGAGAAAAATGTACAAAAGTACAGCTGGAAAAGAAAAGGAAGACAAATGACTAACTTACGTTCTTGCGATGCTTTGTGCAGAATGACTTTTCTCCCTCACTGCGAATGCTCCTAATTGATCATAAAATCTTAATTAGCTGGATGTCCCTCTGTCCGCCAGGCCTGGGAGAGACTCTTTCTCGATCACTTATTTATTACGTTCCTTAATTGCAATTTCACAGTGAGTGCCCATGACATTAAGAGACCTTGCAACAGTGGATGGGGCTGATTGAGGAAGAAGAGGAGTTGCTTTGATTCCACCGCGTTAATGAGCACACCGCGCCATGTGAATAATGACGTAGGTAGACGTAGAGTGACATTATCATAGCCCCACAAAACTTTGTAGGGAGGAGGTCACAATGGATGGTTGGACGCACAAAGCGCTCTAACTTTGACCACAGACTACTAACAACCGTGGTTTTTAGTTCCCTCTAATCATTAAAAACTTGCACATGTGGAAGTTGTCGGGAAAGGTGTGCAGATACATTGACGTCCACACTGGAGTGTTTTCTGATCTGCGGCCTAGGATGTGCCAACTTCAGTTCACGCAACTAAAACTACTTTTAGGGAACAATTTGGGAAAGAACCAATGGCCAGATCAACAAAAACAAACCGTGAACTGTCCATTTTTAACGTCTGCCGCAGCTTACAAGCCCGACAAGCCTGGTTCAACTGACCTACAGTCAGGCACGCTCACAGTTTTCCTGTGTTATGAGGGATTATTAGCAATATTACGGGAGCACTTTGCCTCGACACCTTGTCCGACACCCACTTCGACAGTCTCTCTGGAGGATTACTAGACAACCGCTCTACCTCCTGAGCCATCCCGTCCCCCGTACTTGTATGAGCCGAAAGGTTGCCCCAAAACATACAAGCCACGGTGAGTTCCTACGATAACGCAAGTATGCAAACATATGGCACAGAAACCCCTCGCACTGGCCTGATGTGTCCTACTGCACACCGTTGTAGTCGCAGATAAACTCTCACAAAGACACTGAAAGCCACTCAGTGTGGCAGACAGCTTTCCATAAGCATGGCTGAAACGAGTGGCCCAAACAGGTGCTGAGCAATTCAACAGAGATACTAAACTCATCAAGAGAGTGGATAAGTGTGGAAATGTCTGTGAAAAGCAACAATTTGGAATATGTTGTGGTCCTGGATGTGGCCTGCCTGTTGTCGCTGTATTTGATTCATAATTACAGCTAAAGAATGAGCCGGCAGGGGATTACGGGAGGATTTGGAGGGTGATCTCTCATCCTCTTCTCTCTTCTCTGCCTTGGCTCCGAAAAGTTTCAGCTGCTTATCTTATCCCTTAAGCAGACAGAGGCATAAAATGCAGACACCGATAGGCTGAGGGAGGGAGACACAGGCCATGAATTTATACATCCAACTACTGCACACACAAACACAAACCATCGCTCGCTCACACACTCACAACCCCTTGCTTTCCCACTCTGTTCTCTCTGATTGCTCGACGTCGGCCTGCCTCTTACATAAGCACATGGTGCATGTTAACTCCAGAGACGCCGATAGTGTTGCGGTCTAACAAAGGGTCAACAGGCTGGCAGCAGAGGGGCGATGGATATAAATAATATTTCCTTGAGTGGTTTTGAAAGTCTATCAACTCTAGTGTGTGCAGACGGTAGTTGTAGGCAAAGTCAGTGACATCTGCTCAGCTCAGACATTTTCATAAAAATACATGAAGTATCAGTCAACTGTGCTTGACGAGTATTTATGATCAAGCGCAGTGGGGGGGGGGCAGATATCCCATACCCATTTTACAGCTAACACATTGATTTAAATGAAGGGTTAGTTCGACCAAATTACAAAAAAATTATCTAACGACACTGATAGTGTTGCTTATACTTGTCTAGGTTTTAAGGTCGCTGAGATTGGATGGAATTCAATCGCAGCGCTCACAGTATTGACAAATAATGTTTTTGAAAAGCAAAGCAGCAGTCTGTCTTTCCAAAAAAAATATTTTCCAGTGAGGTCAGTCTATGATTCAAGGTTATCTAAGATTGTATGGTTGGTGATATGACTTTGAATGTATCACAATACATTTCACATTTACTTGATATTATTTGGCAGTAAATATAATTGCATTTGAATCCTTTATAAAAAAACTTATTTTTTTGTAAGTTGAGCTCGGCCTGACGGTTGAAAGCTCCAGAAATAACAAATAAGTGGACCTTGAAAGGGGAAATGTTTTGTCAACTGCTGTTTCTAAGGTCAAAAATCAACCATGAAGAGGTTCTCTAAGCACGAGCTTTGAGGCTACAAATTTACCACAGAAACAACCAGGGGTTGTGGTATTTGAAAAAAAAAAAAAACATCCATTGAGGATGGATCTAGTTCTTGGAGCTTGACTCATACTAGGGACTATGAGTCAGGATATCTGCTTCTACTTTGACCCGATTCTTCTTTTGAATCCGTCTATTGCTAGTTCGTACACCTAAAATACAACTTTAAAACAAACAGATAGTATCAAACCAAATAGTCCTCCCAGTAAGGTTGAAATGTATCTCAAATAAGCACCAGACTTCACATTGTCAAACCTGCAGGAACTCCACATTGTTCAAGGGCGTTACAACATCCCAAATGTCTCCCACACGTACTGGCACTGGATCTACTCCCTGTCGTTCAATTAAAGAACCATCATGTCTGCCAGAGCAAGTGAAGGAGAGGGAGGCAGAGGTGGAGACTCCATGTGATTAAACGTGTCAGCCATATGTGTTTTGGGACATTTGGGTCGATTTGACTGTCTGTACCACTGCCATGTCTCACGTAACACATGTGTAACCCACCAGGTCCGCGGACAGACCCGTGACATTACCAAAAATCACCTCCATGTCTGTATATTATCCTGCGTGTTCGACAGATTTACCTGAGGGAAAGCCAGTGGCGTACACGTAACTAGATCGTTTCCTGGGCCCTGCAAAATGCCCCACTGTCACAGGATGTGATTCCATAATGTGATTTTAACCTCGAAATGAGAAACCGCGTCGGGCAAATACTGAGGATATTAGTTTTCACAGTCAATGCGAGACCATGTCAAGATAACTTGTCTCGTGCGAGTCTGTCCGTCACTTCTGATGGGTGTGAACTTGTGTGAACTTTATGAGAGATTTGCAATAAAATACCTGATGGAAAGATCCAGGCAACAGCGCAGCACATGGCTAATGTCTGACCAATAGGCATAAGGCACGTCGTGAGCACACGGGGACATTGCAAAATGCAAATAATGGTCAAATCTCACATAATACTATCCAGCGTGAGCAAATAAAAAAAACTATTCAGCATAATGTATATTTCCCCAGCACTATTTCTCATGTCATACTCACCACTCTGCTGTTCTGACTCTCTTTGTTTAACATGAACACTCTTCTCACAGATTACTTAATTACATTCTACTTTGCCTTTTTGTTGATCGGTGTTAAGCCACTCTCAATAGGAAGCTTACTATTAGCACTTACTGCAGATATCTTACATTAAAAACCTATTAGCTGGGGACCTTTCATGAGGGGACTGATGGAACTAACTACCCGGGGACGCAACACTGGGGAATCATCAGGAAGCCAGGGAATTAACGTGTATGTTGATCAGCAACCTTTGAATTGACATTATTAGTATTAAATAGTAACCTTTTAATGGTGACAAAAAAAATAAAAAGTTTAATATTTATATCAACAAATTCTCATGTGACCTCGGACATCCACGGCCAGGTGTAAATTGCCATTGATGCGACCAGTCTTTTTTCATCTTCTCACTAAACGCAGGCGATTACTCTCAGAGCATTACCTTGAGCTACAATAACATTAATTGTCACTCAAAGTTCAAATCAGATCAAATCAAGTTTATTTATATAGCCCAATATCGCAAATTATACATTTGTGTCAGTGGGCTTTACAGACTGTACAGGATACGACCCCCTCTGTCCTTAGACCCTCACACCACACAAGGAAAAACTCCCTAAAAGAAACCTCACAATTAAAGATTGAAACATGTTCTAAACCTCAGGGAGAGACTGAGGAGGATCCTCTCCCAGGACGCACAGACGTGGAATAGGATAGGTGACGTGTGTACAGAACAAACAACATAGTTAAAAATACAACATAGACAATCCATGTGACAGAAAACATGATACGATCGTATATTAAAAAGATGGATCCAGGGCGATGTAAAGTTCCTCGCTTATAGCCTCGCTTGTAGCCTCGCGATCGCATCGGTATAGAGCGTTAATATAACTGTTTTCACAGTTAGTGGACGGCTTTCGCCCAAACTAGGTGCTGGTGTGCTAACGAGAGCGTGTCCGCTCAGTGTTGCGCTGACTTGCGTCGTGTTTTCACAGTTTACCCTTGTTAGGGCTAACGTGGTGGGAAGCTAGTAGGAGCTAGCTGATATTTAAACTGTATACATTGCTTCCTATAATGTGACTGTTCCATAGTTAGCAGAGGGCTCTCGCTCAGGCTAACTCGGTGGAATGCTAACAGGAGTTAGCTGTCATCTCCACTAGGGGCCGTACAGTATCTCCTAGAAACACACATTCTTTTTCTGTTACTGTTTCTTGTTGAGGGACACTAGGGCTCTCTCCCATTTTATGTCTGACGGCCAAACCCTGTCAGCCATGCAGTTTGTGGTGAAATTTGGCCTTGACCACATGCCAGCTATTGAGCCTACCATCACTTCCCTCATAGTTTCCCCTGACGAGGCTCTAAGGCAGAATGCCAGGTTCCCTCGACCCCAATGTAGGGTCACTGATAACCTGTTTTCTGAGGCTTATGATACAGCGGCGGGCTGTATGGGCAACTCCCTCTCTCACCTTCTCTTCCTGATTAGAGCAGAAAGGTATCAAGTTTGAATAAACACTGCAGCTCCACAGGGCCAAAGTAGAATTCACCTTTCTTGTTTCTCAACTGAAGGGGGTTAGCCCCAAAGTGAGCATCAACTTCGACCCTGGAGACAAAACAAAGACTCCGCTGTGCGTCCCAACCACGGAGAAAAAAACTTTGCAACGGTGAAAATGTTTCCATGTCTTTGTTGTCCCAGGGTAAATATTCACTATATGAATTGAGATCTATTGATAGTACATGCATTCATGTATGCATGTGTAAAGGACCCTCTCTCCCCTGATAAAATAGGGCTCCCCGAATGCCACGGTGTAATTCCAAAACTGTAAAACACCCTATGGTAGAATTTACAGTACAAGTAGAAAAATAAACTAGAATAACAGAATAAAGACAATAAGAGTAGTGGTATTGAACTATTATGAGTTGACTTTGTCAATAACATGTGTAAGTAAAAACTGGAGGTTGTTACGTAGCTACTGGCTCACTTTGTTCTTTGCGTGCATGTTAGAGAGCTCTGTGGTGGCTCTCCACATCGCAGTGTTACATGTCAGTCAAGCCCTCAGCATGGGCTGAAAAAAACGAAAAAAACAAGAGATGAGTTAGCGGAGGACAAGGAGGTTGAGTGGAAGAGGAGGAAGAAAAGGAGGAGGAGGGGCAGACGGAGTAGCGAGGAAGAAACATCTGCAGAGATGACAGAGCAAAGCTGATATGACGGAGAGCAGGGCAGCTGTGGGAGACAAGAGGCAGACGGAGAGAGAGAGAGAAAGAGGAAAAAAGAGAAGGAGGTAGAGGAGGCGACGGGATGCCGGCCTGGTCTGTTAGAGATGGATGCGGTGAGCAGGTAGAAACTCAGTAGTGAGCCTCAGAATTCAGTTAGATAAAACACATGAACCTAAAAGGGAAAACGGAGCCGACTTTTATGGTCTGTTTGAACTAAAGGACGACTCCGCTCTCTGGGTGACCTTTGGGCTTGAAACCCTCTTTTCGTTGGAAGCCTTTTGTAAGACACAAATTGTCAATACTAAGCTGTAAAAATTGAGTTGTGTTCCAAATATATGGTCGGAATTCTGAAAACGCCAATGTTCCACCAAAATAGGGCTAAAGACACCACATTGACAGTGAGATCTTTTAAAATCGGCTTTATAATCTAATTTTCTGTCGCAGCATGACTTTTGGCAAAGGTTTATGTGCTCCATCCTATAATCTCTTGTGTGTTCAACCCTTCGAGGTCATGGTCTGTTCGCCTCAACTTCTGATAACAGTTGACCTGTGACTCCATACAGCTGAACACACAGACAGGATTATCCATGCTCGGGCTGTAACAACACCTTGTGGAGTTGTCTGGACTGAGCATACAGTCATGGCCGACTACTTGTAAGTTGCTCAAATGTTTAAGGCGAAAACATTTTCAGTGCGACTGGGCAACCTCTTTTGAAAAAAAAATGAAATAATGTTTTATCAAAATGTAAAAGACAAACAAGAGGGAGGCTGACGGTGCCGGGGACAGTCACGATCAGGGACAACTGGATCAGTGAGCAGAGGAGCTCTATCGAGAGAAGAGAAGAAAACCTCACTAATATCTCGAACACAGCTTTTATGAATCCACCTTGTGCACTCATAAAACCTCAGGTTTCTCAACACCATTTATATCGGTATTTCATAAGCTTCAACAAGACCATATTAGCATAATCATTAATCTTACCATTAATTACCAGAAGCACACAACTAAGGCTTTCCCGATTAATCTGTAAGGACTTCCATTTGTAAGGCCGCTGCTCCCCTTGGGGGTCCGTCTCTCTCTCTGTTCATAGAGAGCGACAGGGCAGCGGTTTTATTCTCACCTCTCCAGCAGAAGACAGAAGCCATTTTGCTCAGCGGAGCAGATCTTACGGCGTAATTACGCCGGCTGATTGGTAAATTAGATTATAGTACGGAGGTACATGGTGTATATGAGGTGGAATGAAACACTTTAGGAGTTTGTGGACCACGCTTTAGGAGAGACGGACAAATACTGCAACACGCGCGCATTCACACTCGACATACTTGACCCTTATGCACATGCAGGCTAAAGATGAGTATGCCGAGGTGCGAGTGCTTGCAAAATTTGATCTTGCAGTTCAGTTCAGTTAGAGTGTTATAGGTTTTATAAGCATGGATATAAAGAAGGTAATATTGCTGGTTCGGTACATCTCAAATCAATTAGTACATTACATTTGCAGTACCATAGGAATATATTGAGGGATATAATATACAATTGCAATGAATAGAAGCTGTGAAGTGGCAGAACTTAAGTTACATTATGTACCTCTAATATGCAGAGGAAGTTAAAAGTAAGTTCACTGACTTCTAGGTTTGCAACTTGCTGAAAAAACTTTCCGGTGGTCTTTTTTTTTATCAGCAGCAAACACAGATGTTTCATCAGCAAAAGGGGTTTATCATTATAATTGAGAGCAAAGATCAAGGAAAACCCTTAGAAAAACCTTATTTGTAAGCTAAAGTGTTTACTTCACAGAGAAGTGGTCCTCCCTCGGAAATTGTATTTCATTTTATTGAACAAAAGAATATCTCGGAAGTCATTTTTTTTCTGATTGGTCCCCAGAGGCTTTGGTGGCAAACATCATGTGAAGGCACCCTGCCACTTCAGTGTTTGCCTGGTTGTCTTTTTTTCCATTCCTCTGACCTTTGGACAATACACACTCCCTTCCATCGACATGCTTGACCAGCCACTAACGCAACAGCTTGTTTCTGCTCCGTCTATCTGACCATTGTTGATGGGAAGCGCTCCTGTGGGAACCTTTGGCATTTATCTACCTGTGGAGCTGGTCCATCTGCCGTGATCCACCAGGATTGAAGGTTGCCGTTGTTGGTGGCATACAGCACAAGAACAAGAGAAAGAAATGGGGGTTAGGTATGGAGGGGGAGGTGTTGCAGATCAAGGGGGATTTTCTGCTCGTCAAGTTCCCTTCGTCTTTCCGAGAGGCAGGGAGGGAAGCGGTGCAGCTGTCGCTACACTACCCACCTGGGTACTTCAAAAAGACACCCAGATGTTCACCGTGGCATACACACACATCATCCAGCACCCAACACCAACACCTCTACGCACACACATAATCACAGAGACGGCTGGTGAGAACATTACCCACTTGACTTGAAACTCCCATTGCATTTGACACGTTCCTCCCATCCTTGTCTGCTCCCATATTACATTGGCAGCTGCAGCTGTGGCGAGATCGCACATAATTTGCTCCTTTTTTTCTTTGTTGTCATGTCAAAAAAAAGAAAAAGTCAAATTTTCGTGGCACCAAGCATGAGCCTCTATTGCAACCGTCTTTGTAAGACCAGAGGCACCGAGCGGCACTACAGAGACAATGTCAGCACACTGCACTGTGGGTGGCCTTAATTTGCTGTTCAACGGGCATCCAGATGGCTCAGCTGATTGGACCATAATGGCGGTATCAGCAGCTCCTGTACTTTAAAAAAAATCGGCATGATCACAAGGGGAAAAAAAGAAATCTTCTCTGTGTCGGAATGGTACAGTATGTACAAATACAGAGACTCAACCCTACTCAGTTTCTCTTTAACATGCAGCTGTCAGTTTCAAAATGATACAGTGCCTTCATTGCTCCACATATGACTGGATAACCCCGTTTGGTGGCACTGGGGCAAAAGGTTTGCTGGTGGACCCCCCTCCCCCCAAATAAATAAAGTGCATTCATCAGACTGTACATGGCAGCTTCATTACTTAACCAGAAACCAACCAGCACATGGATGCTGGCATAACACTGGCCGCAGGTTTTCTATGTGTCACTCAGTTTGTGGACATTTTATGGAGAATTAGCACCAGGCACAATATACAAGAAAGATAGATACAAAAAAGCGTGTAACACTTTTGTGGATTTTGTCACAACACGGGGTCTCAAGCTTAAGTAACGATGCACCATCTGCTGCAGTCGAGCTGGTTATCCAGCCTGGGGTCCAAAGATTGTGTAAGATTAAATCAGACCCACATATGACTAATGCCAACAGATCATACTCTGTTACACATGCTGTATTTTGCATCTGTTCAACGTTATATATGTTTTGGAAATGATGCTTTGATACTTCACCTTAATGTCATATAACTTATGACATACATCATACAAATTTTAATTACTGCCATTACATTAATTACAATTTTTATTTTATTTTTAGTCTGTCTGTCTGTTATTAATATCTTGAGTCGGGAAAGGAAAAGTTTTACTGCCTGATATGCTATGCTTTTGCCTTACCACTACATTAATATCATAAGTCCCCCACAGCATTAATATTATTTTAAGAGGGTCTTCCCTTTCATTGGTAGTCCCTGAACAGATGTTGAGAATATCAAATCAAAGCATGCCAAAGAGATTTGTGAAGCTTGTCAAACTCTTGTTGCAACTGCTGCAGATGCATGTCTTGCTCTTTCAGTCCCTGCCAGCAGGGGGAGTGTTGAGACTGAAAAACTCAGACGACACACTATGGCAATTTGAAGGCATGGAGGAACACACACGCACGCACACACACAAAAACGGAGTACAAAGTACAACACCCCTTTTGGCAGCGACCAGTGAGACTGATGCAAAAGTGAACGACACGATAGAATCCCTGGCAATTTTTTTTCATCCGAGCCAGGTTCAATTTCAACTCTTTGATCTGTGAAATAATGGCAACAGGCTGCAAACATTGTCATTTCCCGCAGAATCAAGTGAAGGAGTTTGAGGGAGACGGGCTAATTCTGCCACGCTGAGAGCAAACGGACAGACGAAAAGGCCGAGAAAGGTTGCCCGGCGAGGAGGAAGGAGAGATACGCCAAGGGTGCACACACAGAAGGAGAGAAGAGAAACGATGGCAGGGAAATTGAAAAAATATATAAATAAAAAAAAGGGAAAGAAGACAGAAGATAGAAGACAGGAGGACACAACAGTGGAGGAGATGGTGGAGTGACAGCCAAGTGGCAGCGAGATGCACATATAGCAGAGATGACAGAGTAGATGAGGGAAGGGAGCGGAGAGAGAACGGGACATGATGACAGAGAGAGCCTGGAGGAGAATGAGGGGGAGGAGAGAGAGAGAGAGGGGAAGAGAGGGAGGAGGTAGGAGGCACTAAAGCGGTTATGGCGCTAGTCTTTCTTTTGGCAGTCACCAGGTGAGATAAGGGCAGACACCTCTATTCCAGCTCAGGGCAGACCAGTGGCACCCAGGGGCTCCAGGGTCTGCTGAATATTACATGAGCCTGTCCGTCTATGAACACACACACATACTGCAATGGATGTCTAAAGATGAACATGCGAGCATACAATCACTCACGCACACACACATATTAAAGGGGAGTGGGTGGATGAAGCCAGTGGGACAAGTGGATCCAAAGAGACTTAAATCCCCAGAAAGAGGCATCAGACTCGGGGAAGGGGAAGAGTGTTTGTGAGCGTCAGGCTGGATCTTTATTAGATCAATGCGCTTTCCCCTTCGCTGACTCGACGGAATATTCATTCATAATACATGCACATGCGTGACCTACAGGCTGGGGGTTGAAACAGGGAATGGTAGTGCGACTCTTCAAATCTATGAGATCGACATTTTTATAAAAAAAAAAAAAAAAAAGGAAGTCATAAAGATGAAGATGAATTTCTTTTTTTTAAAGATAAGAAATAAAAAAAAAAACATATCCTCTTCACTTATTTGCAGACGAGGCTTGCAACTGCATGTCACAGTATTCATTCATATACTGGTCCCAAAGGTGCAGAATGCACTTCCATATTTGCATAAAAAAATCCATCCAGAGGCCTTGGGTCGTCTGGACAATCCACACATCTCACTCAACAATTTGCATAGGGACTATTTATTTGGTAGAAAGTAGTTCCAATGAAAACTGGAGGAGACTATTATTGATCGCTTCCCAGGACGATTGCTGAAACAAACTGCAATTTGGTATTGATTATAGGGAACAGATAGACCGTGCTCGCATAGATATTCGATTTAGAGTTTAGTTAGCTGTGTCGAGTCGACACACATTCTTGTTTTACGGAGGTGTAGCTTGTAAGAAATCCATTTAAAACCAACTTAATATCCATTCATTCTTGATTTATCATTGGAAACTTTATTGTTCATAACTGTTCAATTGTATGCTGGCCTGTAGACATTCAGGGGACTCGCCGTGAACCCACAGAAGCTCTTGTTTTGTTGTGTTAGCAGTGGGATGTGCATCTAACTGTCACTGGACCACTAACACTGAAGGAACCTTTATTTAGTTAGTCATGAGGAGCATCTTTAATGCTGTCTGTTAAAACTGATTTTATCATTTGATTACTCTACTTTTCTATTATTATCATTAACACTACAGCACCACAAATCAAATCGATATATAAATAATCGCTGGATATTCCATCTCCAGCAGCAGATTTGAGAAACCATTTCTTCATTTAAAAGTGGGTCCAATGAAAACGATTCTCTATCGACCGTAAATAATGTCATGTTTCATTCCACTCATCTCCACTGTTATTCGGGTGTAGGCAGAAGTCTCTCGGAGACAGAATTTCTTACTTTCAATTGGATGATTTGAAGACTTACTCTATGAACTCTCAGAATCTAGTGTAGAATTTTTTTTTTAAATCGCAGTTGTCACTCAGTCCCAGATTTATTCCTGTGAGTTACGCTCAGAGATGACCTGTCAATCAAACAGCGTAGGTGGTACGCTGAAGTTCTTCAAGTTCAAGCCGTTGTGAAGTTTGAGTTTATGTATGTGGTGCTGTTTTCCTCGTTTTATGGTCATTATAATTGTGCATTTCCTCTATTTATTCCGAACACAGAAGTGTAAAAGGCATGGTTTTACAAGACGGCAGATGTTGGGAATGCAAAAGCTTGGAATTGATTACCATTTGAAGTTTGATGAGCTCTGTATCTTTTTGCATTTATATTCATCCATATATTTATTATGCAACAGCCAGACAACATGAAACTTCTCTTTTCCCACAAGAGACCAATCCTCCGTCTAATTCCATGTAGTCCCCCTCTAACTCCACAGTGATAGGTCTTTGTAATCCAGAGCCCTGATAGTGATAAGAGCAGAGTCTCCTGCCTCTGTCTTTGTTCGCAGGCGACACCAGCTTTATGGATTAAAACCTGTCCACAGTAACGGGATGTTGGTCCATGGACAGCTTTGATAGTGTCTCCCCTCCTGCTATTGATTTCCTCCCCGCTGGCCATCATTCAGCCCGTCTCTAAGTGAGTTGTGAAACTCTTTGCCTCCCGCCCCTCTTTGTCGGACTCCAATCATTTCGATAGCACCTGTGTGTGTGTGTGTGTGTGTGTGTGTGTGTGTGTGAGTGGATAGTGTTACAGAGGAAAATCAGGGTGTGCGAGTGTGTGTTTGTCAGGAAAGGAAGACAGAACAAAAAACAAAGTTAGAGTTTAGAAAGGAATGCTTTATATGTTTTGTGCCAAGGCTTTGTGTGCTGAGGTACAAGGTAATTATTTAAAAAGCGATATTACACTGTAGTATTGCACTGCCATAGTCTGTGTTAATCTGTTCCCCAATTTGCAGACGGATTAAACAATGGTCAAAACTGATGCATCAAAATCCAATTTAACACTGGACCCTACATTTCCCTTAATGCCACAACTCAGGAGCTCCTTTCATTCAATCAGGAGTTAAATTGGGATTTGTTTTATGCGGTTCCACAGGTGCTGGTTACCAGCCCACTGTGCACTGAGGTCGCTTCTTCTTCTATCGCCCATTTTTTGGCGGGGGCAACCATCCACCCAGACTGAGGTCGCTGATTTGCTAGGTAGCTTTTAAGGAAAGCTATTGAAAGAAAGAAAAAAAGAAGAAACCCTGTGAAAACATAGAGTAGTGTAGGTCTATGTGCAGAGAGTTAAGCCCAGACCCCTGCTCTTCATGGAGAGTAAACTGATCTTCATGAGGAAAAGGCGTGGAATGCCTCTTTAATGAGAACTCCCACCAAGCTTTTGGTCACTAGACCATAAATACCAATCAAAAGTAATACAAGAAGCAAATACTGCACAGGCACCAGGAAAGGCATCAAAAAGTGCAGCCACAGTCTTTTCTATGTCCTCACCTCTTGACAAATGCTACACTAAATGCTGTAAAAGCGGGGAGAAGAAACAAAGTGATTAGCAACAGGATCATTTCTGGTCATCCCGAAAAGACTTTTATGTTCATTGATCCTGTTATAACCTGCGCTAGGACTAACCTGCGTGTTAGTCTCTTGGCACCTTTGAGAGGGAACTATCCCTGTGGTCATTGTGCCCAATGCAACAATACAATACAATACATCTATTTGTGAAAAGGTTCCTCTCATAAAGCACACTGTACTGTAGGTGGAAAGTACCAAACCCTATCATGAGACACATCTCTGATAGTGGAGGATTCTGCAAAATTGCTTCTTGTGCTTGATCACCAAAATGTTAATGTCCAATGGCAAAAAATTTTTTACAAATGATTTACTTCCACATTACCTGCATGGGGCCGCTACTTTAAGGTTGAAGTTAAGAAGAGATTGCGGTTATGCCACATATTAAATCGTTAAGGCATGTTTAAACTCACACTGACTGAATCAGAGAACACAAATATGCATCACGTGTGACTCTTGATTAATGGGATGGTTCAGATTTTGTGACTAAAGCTCGCTCACAACTTTCTAACGGTGTTGTTTTGGTGTTGGCACAGTTGTGATCTAGCTGACAGGTTGCTCGCTCTATATCCACCTCCGCCCTGTAGATTTAGCCATCGCCCGTGCAGTGATATCACTACGCTGAGAAACTCATACAATTATACGCTAGAAAATCAAAAAAGCACTTTCCCTTGCAGCAGTGGGAAGAGTGACATATTCTGATTTGGATAATGATCAGTTTTCATCACATATTAATCAAATCATTTTGATGCCTCATGAATTTCATTCATCTCTCAAGAGGCTAGAAAGCAGTTTTCTCATAAGAGAGAATGATTTGCAAAATAACAAATTAAGCTGGCATTATACTTCCTGAATTCCTGCCCTAGTCTCTCCATGTGGCTTAATGATGAAGTGCATTTACATCCTGTCTGGTGCTCCTTATTACAACCCATGTGCAAGTGCTTTGACATTTCAAAAATGCTGGAAGGGCAATAATGAAATGTATATACCGAATCAGTCATATATTATTACAAATTCATACAAGTGTTCTGTGTGGAAAAAAAAAATTCTTAAGCATAACCACAAAGCTAAACCCACATCACTGTACTGTACGTTGGAAGATATTGACTGCATTTTTTTTCAAACTGTGTGAAGTGTAAGTGCAAATTAAGGGCGCAGAGGCACTCCTTTTTCTGGAGTTTCCACATCTCTTTTTTTTGTTGTTCCAACACTAATTTCTTCAGGGACATTTCCCTTAGAGCCAGGCGCTCTTCTGCAGAAAACCTACGTTAGCATACCTGGCTAACTACTGTGCTACTACAGTTGTAACTAGCTTTTCTTCAAAGGTGAGGGTTAGTATGTCGTTAGCTAACTATATCATTCTGTTGGGTTACAGCTCACGTGAGAAGGACTAAAAGTGAAGTCTGTACCAGTACTGAGCCTCACTAACCGGCCTGCCAAACGAAAACAGTGGTCCTCTATTCCCACGCAGTGTTGCACTGTTTACAATTGAAAGTAGAGGAAGTGGTGGAATGTAGTAGTAATGAAAAAAGTTGCTAAAGATCTGTGACATCAGGTAAATATTGACTTAATATACAAAGTTTTAAGAAATGACATGAGAAGTCTGCTCTTTGAGACTATGAATATGAGTTTTAAATGTGCAACTGCAGCGACCCGGTTTCGAATTCGACCTGCAGCCCTTTTCTGCATGTCGTCCCCTCTCTTTTCTTGTCCTTCTACAGCTATACTTACAAAAGCCCCAAAACAACAATAAAACAGTGTTATCATTGTAAACTGCAGACGTGCAGTGCCACTTTAGAACTTGACAGTTGTAGCAACTGTAGCGTTAGGGCTTAGCAAGGAGT
This sequence comes from Bovichtus variegatus, assembly GCA_943593645.1. NCBI lineage: Eukaryota > Metazoa > Chordata > Actinopteri > Perciformes > Bovichtidae > Bovichtus > Bovichtus variegatus. The sequence goes on along the minus strand of CALSCE010000091.1, from coordinate 3,223,254 downwards.
CAATTCAGCTAAGCTAAATAAGAAACGCTTTCGTACAGAAAGAAGGGCACTGGACAGCAACATTGTTAGGTTCACTTCACCTTATTTCAAAAGGAGGACATTTTCAGTTTAGGGAGTAAAGGACATTTAAAAACATTTTTTTAAACGAGCCCAAGTGGACGTGTATATACATGTATGTGCTGTGTCTGTAGGGGGCGATATGGTTTGAGAGTGCACATGCCACAGAACACATGAGAGTGGCCTGAGGGATCAGCCAGACACAGGCCACACAATTCACTCATAATGCTATTACTAGGAAACTCCCAACTTTTAATGGCTTTTGCACTCGGCGAAAAGGGGATATAGAGGCGTCTGGTGCTTTAAAATGACTGTTCTGGGGGATTAACACTATCAGGACTCAAAAAAGCAATTTTGCTCAAAAACATGTCTTTTCCAGGAAGGTGAAAACACATGCATTAAAAACAGGCCTTCTCTACATAGTGGTGATAAATGACCTCATTATCAGACGTCAGCAAATGAAAAGGCTATGTGGAAGGCTATGTGGGATTAAGTGCAAAGTGTAAAAACCGAAAAGCCAGGTAAGATAACGAAAGGGAGACAGTGAGAGAAAGAATGAGAGAAAAAAAAAAAAAGGAAAAGACTTTAAATAAGCAGGGGCGAGAAGCAACAGCTCAATTAGTCGTCCTTGAGACGTCTCCAGAGCTCGAGAAACATGTTGAGAGATGTCTCAAAGAAACAAAAAAAAAAAAAACGGGAAAGATTAAGATGCCCTCACAGGCAAAATGACAATCTGTTTTTAGACCTGGCTGTCCATCTATCAGTGTAGTCTGATACCCTTCAGTTCCACTTTGATCTGTTCTCATATCTGAGCCCTCTCTGTGGCACACACCATTATTGTAAAGTGACACTAGCTGTCAGCTGCCCTGTACCAGGCCCGTACAAGATGGAAGTTGAGATGTATGAGTAGCATTTAGCCATCAATCAGTGGTGAGAGGCCCCCGTGGCATGCAATAACACCAAGCCAGCGCCTGGCACTCCACACAATATACAGTATGAGGGATACATGGTGAGTAATGGCGACATTACATTATCAGTCAATTTAGTATGCTTTCAATGCATTTGACTGCTCTTTTAGATCATAGAATCGTAGGTACAGGTTGGGGTGTTGTTACCCCCCCCTGCTGGTCAAGAGCAGAAAGAAAATTATTAAAATAATATCCGATAAAAAATGATTAGACTAGTCGGTCATAGATCAGCTCGTTAGCCTAGCTTGGTCGCTAACGGACAATAAATTCATACAGATTATTCAAAATATACATTTGCACCATCGACTCCAGTGTCATAGCTGTCAAAATGAGCAGGTTGAATCAAGCCGAATGGTGCAACACAGCTAATAAGCTAAGATAGCTTACACACATACACTCCCCCCCCTCTTTCTACCAATTGGGAAGAAAAAGACAAATGGAAAAGCCCATCTTTCAGCTTTATGACTATGAATCCTTCCAGCCTCACTTACATTCATGAAACCCTAATTTGTAGTTTGATTCTAAAAGCTATCCTTGTCACCTATGTTGTACCACTCACATGCACATTACTGCCATTTGAGTGTTCCACTTATACCTGCAAAGAACATTATATGAAATGCAGTTATAAACAAAGGTAGTGCAAACAGAGCAGAAAAAAATCTTACAGTGTTCAAAGGGTTGAAACAAACCCTCCGGTAAGAAGTATTTGCCAGCAGTCTTTGACCCAGATCTAATCGCTGTGTAACCTTTTGCCTGGTGCAAGCTGCAGTGTTGCATCATGCTGCGCTGTGCGCTCTCTCAAAAGCATGGGGAGCTTAGCGAGTCAGGAAGTGGTGGGCCTGTTTCGTCAGACAGGATGTGAGCAAACCGCAATCAAAATACTTTCTCTGGGTTTGCGGGCAATCAAGTCAACTCTCCGAAGACGCAGATCCATTGGATCCTGTGAACATTTTAATGTGGAACATGGAATGAAGTGAAAAAGCAGAAAGAAACGCTGTTAAACGTCAATGTTTTTGCTACTTTTAAAAAGGAGCCGGCGAGCCAAGAGGGACTCGTCTCTCGGAGCAAAGAGCCGTGTCAATACATGGCGTTCTACTTGTACGAGTGTGCTTTTTTTTTTTTTTTTTTGCTTCGTGTGTTGCTTCTCTCGGGGTTCTTTGGCTGTCAATCATGCTCTCCTGTTGTGGGTGGCTTTGCAAACACACACATACGCGCATCTACACACACAAAAAGAGCCACATGGGTGTGCAGGCAGTAGCACAAAGACCTTGTCCTCTTGCAGGTCCAAGTGCATACACTCTGCTAATTACTTTCCCATTTATACCTAATGCCATGAGGCTCCTTTCAGAGCTGCAGAATAATAGAGTTACACTGAATTGCACTGGCAATGAAGACGCATCCTCTACCGCTTCCTCTGCAACAATACAGTAATCATTTCAGTATTGATGTGGGCCTTGAGTGAGTATGTATGTATATATATATATATATATATATAGGGGCGTTTCATTAAATGCTTATTTTTTGCAAGATGATTATATTAATGCTTGTTGTGTCAGAACATAGTACAACCTTTTGGAATGTAATGATGATGATGAAATATGTATAGTCGGCCATAGTAATCTGTGATGTGCTAAATGAAAAGCAAGGCAAACATTCAGCAGGTAAGAATAGGGAAACGGAAACCCACATTAAAGCAGAAGCGTTGAAGAATAGCTTCAGGTTTTCTTTCAAGTCTATTTTTAATCCTTTTCAATGTTGTTCTAAAAAGGTATTTCGTCATTCCCACTAAGCAGAAGAAAAACAATCACAGTGACCAACACATGTCTCAGTGTGGACATGCGAGTGTGGCATCAACATAGATTAGAAAAGACCGGAACCTTTCCTTTAGTACAAACTATTTTCTCAAGCCCTGATCACACTGAATGTGAGGGGGAACATTGGATATAAAATGAAGGCATATAAAGGCTACGATATAAAAAGACGCGTAAACTAATGTTAGAGACTTCATGGACGAGAAAAGGAGAGAGCCCCGAGGAAATAACAGAAACAGCAGCAGCCCTTGATAAACTTGTGGGTTCCCAGTGTGTCGTACAATAAGGCCGGTACTACCAAATGCTTTGGTTGTCTTTGGCTAATAAACAACACCGAGTTTGTTCAGATGACTTTAGGAGGTTCCTGTGCATTAACAACAGGCTTTGTATTAATTATTTAGCTGATGCCACAAAAGGTGGCACTTATTTTCTTATTGAAGACAAAAAAAAAAAAAATCATACAAAGTAACAACAAACCATTGTGCAGTGTGTTGGAGTCTGCCAAACAGATCTTTCTGGATTCTATTTCACTGTCTCATCGCTACCTAAACATCACGCGCCCCCCCCAACAGAGACGAAGGCCGCGAAGCAGAGTCAGAGCGTGGAATATGCGAGATTTGATACCATGCAGAACGCATAATGTCGGCGTTCATTTGAAGGCCAGTTGGGAAAAGGAATGACAGACACGTCCTTAAAGAGCTCCGTGATGGAACGTCACATGTGCATTGAAAGAGAATGGGACACCCAAACGGAGAAAAAGTAAAAATGGGATGTGCACAATAACTGTGTGTTGGAATACTGAAAGACTGTGAGGTACGTAGATCCAAGGGTTTGTTGGCGGGTCAATAAAAGGTTCATTCTTTGGGGCGTTTTGTAGCTGTGTGTAAACGCCATCGCCCCTTGTAGACAGTTTTGTTCCCAAGCCCTTCTCCGTAGGGAAAAAGAATGATGAATGTGGAGTGTCTGCTCATATCCAACATGCTGTGCTTCAGCTTCATGTGAGTCCAGCAGGAGGCAGAAGCTTGAGCGTAGGATGAAAAACAAAGAAAAAAGAAGCATTTTACCTAGCAGTGTTCCACAGAGTCGTGTATGATAATTAGGGAGTATGTGCTACTCTTGAGGACAGAAGTGAGGAGTTACAGTTACATAAGCATATTCTTGTGTAGGTGTACTTTTTGAGTACTTTTAAAGTCTTGCTTTTGTTTTATGCATCCACTCTGGCCTGACCGCAGGTACGAGTTCAGATTTAAGGGTACAGACTGATCTTATTGACCTAAATCACAGTGTTGCAGCAACAAAGCAATGCGTGGAGACTCATAAAATAAAGTCCAACGTCTGTCTCCTCTAAAAGCTTTATTGTTGTATAAAATACACCGCAGCTTTATGAATATAGCACAAGATGTAAAAAATGAAAGGAAAAAATATATTGCGCTCTTTTCATATCCCAATTTTCTATTGTTAAAATAATACAGCTTCACTTTGAAGAAATTAACCATAAAGCTGTATGCCTTGTACTGGCATATTACTTTCAAAATAAGAGCCCCAACTTTCTAATAAAACTGAAAGTAAACAGTAGCATGGCTCTATACGTATGAAATGTATTTGCATTAAAAACAATAATACGTATAATAGACCAGAATAAAAGTTCTACATCCAACCTATTGATATTAGTGTTGCTTCTTTAGCAGCAAGGGTTATAAATCAATAAAAAATTGTTACGCTCTACCATAATCTTGATCTTAAATAAAAACACAAGGTGCCAAGATACAAATAAAGTCACGTCTGTTTCATGTTAAATGTAATCTGTTTGGTATGGGCCGTCTAAGGTCAGCTGGAGAACATGAAGGTTTTGTATGCAGCTCACAAAGTTCATCCGACAAAATCCCATCCTCCATGTTGTTTTTCTGCATTTTATATCAAAGTGCAAATTTTGCCCCCTCTCCATTAGTGTTTCCCCAGACACAGGCCAATTTACGCGCAATGAAGGAAGGAAACAAAGTGATGGAAAGGCAACGAAAGTCAATCAGCCTTTAGCCTTGGCCTGTTTCCGATGTGAAGCTCATAAACTGCCACTAACACCTCGCTGAAATTGCTTCTTTGTTAATGTACTTTTGTATTCTTTTTGTATTTTCAAAACTTTCTTTTCCGCCATTAGCTCAAATGCAATGTCCTCTTGTACTTTGCGAAAAAGGGTACACGCAACTTTCTGTCAATACATGTTGTGTTTTTACTGCTGTAATTTTAACCTCTTATTATTAGATTGAGTAGTTTCTTCCATAGCCGATTTCAGTGCTGTTTTGACCCCATGGCTGCAGTATATTGTATTACTTTAGATTTGCGAGGCGGAGAGTTGCAATTCCCTCAAGGCTGTGGCAGGATTGTAGGTTCAGGAGGTTAGGCAGGTGGTAAGGCAGCGGGGATAAAACAGCCTAGACATGCTCACTTGCTGTATCTCCCCTCAATCACACCCAAGATTGGTAATGGATGCCTGCAACACCTAGGTCACCCGGCACACACACAATTGCTCTGTCACGCACTGGCTGTAGTAGTTGAAGTGTGTGTCTGTGTGTGTGCGTGTGTGTGTGTGCATGTGACACAGCGAGCTCCACTCCATCTTTGTCACATTCCCTGTAGGACTGCAGCCTATCCAAGCGTCAGCCGACCTGCTGGGCAATCAGGGCTCAAAAATGTCATCCATAGCCTGAGCCTTCCCTGCCCGGGCTGACCGCCAGAGAGACCATCCATTTACCTGCCTACCCCCCCACACACACACACTCACACACACGCACATATATATACAACTCTCAGCCTTCCCCCACCCCCACGCCAAGTTATACAACGTAAAAAAACACAAATCCAAGGGTGAGAACAATATTTTTTCCTCTGCTCTTTTTCAAAGCAAGGGCAGTGTCTCTGAACTTTCTGGCAGGAGTCCGTCATCAAATTAAAATTAGCCTGGTGACAAAACCTCAAGGTATCTTTTAATGCGCTATTCACAAGAGGTCCATAACTTTACTCGTCCTGTTGCATCGGCGAGCCATCAGTGAACCAGTTATCATTCATGTGTTTGGTGAAAAACATGTTTCCATGGCCCCCACTTGATTATTGAGCGCGCACTCATGCCAAATCTGAGATAAAAGCTTTAAAAAGGAGCAGCGAGGAGGCGTTTGCCAGCTTGTATTACTACAATCTATCATTCTCTGATGGTTGCGTGCCGCACGAGAGAACTGCCCCAGCTTATGTTACCGCCACGCCGGAGAAAGCCACTTTGCAAGAAGAATAAATAGCAAACACAATAGATGCACAAAGAGAGAGAGCAGCGCTGAGGCTGCACTCACATTTCAAAAGCTTGTTTGAAAGTCTGGAAGGGAAAAGAGGATTGTAGCGGGTCCATATCCATAAGTATCTGTTACAATCGATCTGTTACTCAGATCAGGGCGGAGGCAAGCGCTGTCTCATGACGTGTGATTTGCTGCCTGGTGGAAAGGAGAAGTGTTGTGTTTTTTGTCTCGTATCCATTACCACAGCGAGGTCATAGAAGTGGTTGATGTGAAAAACACACACATATTAGTTTAGGTAGCTCAATCATTTGACCTTAGAAAACCACTTTGAGTTCTTATTCCTCAGGACATTAGCAATGCATGACTAAATGCAGCCCAAAAAAAAAAACATCCAGCAACGCACTGTATTGGCAAATCAAATATGTGAAAGTGCACAAGGTTGTTCACACTGATGTTTCAACGGCATTTCAATAATGTGATATTTTAACATTAGAAAAAAAGGCTTAAAATAACTGGAATACCTCAAAATTAATTCTCATTGGTCTCATGTGGTTTTCATAATTTCTTTTTTTTTAAAAAGGACATCTTATGCACGCCTGTTATCCAGGTGCGTCCAATTCAATGTTGACATTTAAATGAAACAATGAGCAGGGATTTATTAGCTTACTTCTTTTAGGATGTTGTTATTTATTAGTTTTTCTAAAATTGTATCTGTGTTTTTTTTTCAATTTTTCCAATTACTTTACTTTACTTTTACTAACATGGCCTGGAAGCATCATCTTATACTCATTTGGAAAATGTTCTTTTTGCTATCTCCAACCAGAAGCTCATTTTTAAACTGCCCTGCGATGAGACCCCCGTGGCACAAACTGTGGCTGTCGCCGTCTATTTGTCGCAAGAAGTCCAACTTTTCTGCGTTAAAACAAATCTGCAGCCTGAAAAACAATCCACCTATTTTAGTGGAGAAAAAGAAACTCAATAAATCAGTGATAAAGCAGTAAATTAAAAAGGTTAAGAGTAAACGATGATCATACAATACGGTAAAATAAAAATCAATCCTACTTTGAGAAAAGCTTTAATTTGCTTTAAGACCTCTTTTCATTTAAAGTAGCTACACGTTTGGTGCTAATTATTATGATTGCTTCATTACACCTCACACGTACAAACCCATGAAGGCAAGTGAGTTCCTCTGCAGTGTGCATGTGTGTCTCCAGCTACTCATAACACGCCCAATGTCGCTTCATACTGGAGCTTGACATTTCCATTTTCACCGTGGTGTTAAGTGCCACCTTACCTCGGGCCTGTCCCACTTCCACACACAGCTGTGTCAGGAGAGGGAACAGGCACACGCAGCGCACGTCATCACTCACACCTGGCTAAAGACCGCCGGCACTCACAGACAACAAACAAATTCAATTGGCGAGGGCCGAAGAAACAGACAAAAGTGGCCGCGCCGGTCTTTCAGCGATCCCTAGATGACAGTAAAAATAATAATGACCCAGAGAAGACACACACACACACACACACACACACACACACACACACACACACACA
>CALSCE010000091.1:3185298-3215573 GCA_943593645.1 Bovichtus variegatus | reverse complement strand
ACACACACACACACACACACACACACACACACACACACACACACACAGGGCTTTGTCTGAACGGCTGAACGGCTGTCTTTGTCATGAGCCTGAACTTATGAAAGAGAAGAACAAAAAAAAACACATATTTTCACTGAACATCATCGTCTCTGTCACTGTGCAGCAAGTTTAAAGAGAGGGAACATCAAAGGCAAGTGCAGCGATGGCCTCTGGCGGTGGATACTCGCCCAATTGAGAAGGTGAAGGACAAAATCTCTCAGAACTCCCTCCTCCTCGTCCTCCTCTTCCTCCTCTTCCTCCTCCTTCTTGTACTTCCTTCTCCTCGTCTTCCTCTTCTTCCACCTTGTCCTTTTCCTCCTCCTCCTCTGCCTCCTCCTTGACCTCTTCCTCCTCCCCCTCCTCCTCCATATCCTTGTCCTTCCTTCTCCTCGTCCTCTTCCTCATCCTTCTCCTTGTCCTCCTCCTCCTCTTTATCCTCCTCCTCCTCTTCATTGTCCTCCTCCCCCTACTCCTCCTTCTTCTTGTCCTTCCTTCTCCTCCTCTTCATCCTCCTCCTTCTTGTCCTTCCTTCTCCTCGTCCTCCTCCTCTTCCTCCTCTTCCTTGTCCTCCTCCCCCTACTACTCCTTCTTCTTGTCTCTCCTTCTCCTCGTCCTCCTCTACCTCATCTTCCTCCTCCTCCTTCTTGTCCTTCCTTCTCCTTGTCCTCTTCCTCCTCCTCCTTCTCCTCCTCTTCTTCCTCCTCTTCTTCATCCTCCTTTGTGTCCTTCCTTCTCCTCGTCCTCCTCTTCCTCCTTGTCCTTTGTGTCCTTCCTTCTCCTCGTCCTCCTCTTCCTATTCGTCCTTGTCCTCTTCCCTCTACTTCTTCTTCTTGTCCCTCCTTCTCCTCGATCTCATCTACCTCATCTTCCTTCTCCTCTTCCTCCTCCTTCTTCTTCTCCTCCTCCTCCTCCTTGTCCTCCTCCTCACTTTCAACCCAACCTGGGCTTTGTTCCCTTTGTGCACATGTCCTAATATCCCTTGTCAGAGTCGCTTACGCTGACTTTAACTCCAGACGTGTTTTCCTCCTGCCCTTTCTCTTCGCTGCTGTCTGCCTCTGTGGATACTGGCCACATGAGGTCACATGCTAATTTATGATGTCACTCTGATCCCCATATGCAAATCAATACATTTTCCACAGTCACTCCTCAACAAGCAGCACAAGGTAAACGGTATAATTGTCTATAGACATAAACATTGCTTTTCAGTCAGAAAGAACAACACAATTGCTAACCAACACCATTTATATTCCTAAATAATAATGATAGCAAAGTGCAAAACTCCATGGGACTTTTTTTATGCGCAACAAATAATAGAACAAGGAAAGGAATTACTTTTTTTTACAGATGCAGAGGACACCTGGGGTTGCTAATAATCATTACCTCATTATCTTGAGAAATAAGTTTATCTCATGATAATCTTATAGAGAGACAAAGACACAGAGAGACAGAGAGACAGAGAGCGACAGGCAGAGTGAGAGACAGGGAGAGTTCAAAACGACCAGACAGCGGTTGCTAATAATCATTACCTCATTATCTTGAGAAATATGTTTATCTGATGATAATCTTATAATGGCTCATGGTGATCACAATGGAGATATCTTATGTACAGTAGACCTACAGACTTTATCCACTTGCATTTGTGTTATGTTCTAACTAACCAGCATAATAATTGTATCCTGAGATAACAGTTTCATATCTCAAGATAATAAGACAATAAACTTCCAGTAATAAAACTATTTTAGATTACCAATCACTACCAATACCAATTATATGAGTAATATTTCAGAAACAGGTATAAGCTCTATTGCATAACCTGAATATGCGAGCTGGAGTACTTGGGATACTGTTGCATGTTAACACCTTAGCACGTTAAGTGAGCGCCGACGACTATCTGTGCAGGCCAAGTTAAGTAACAGAAATAGAAACAATGGCTGCAGCGAACGAAAAGGAGTTTCATATTTCAGTAATGAAAGAGTGGTGACAGTGACAGGCACCGGTGTGGAGGACAGGGTTATAAGACTAGCATAGCTGTTTTCAGAGAGAGAGACAGAGAGAGAGAGAGAGAGAGATAGAGAGGGAGATACAGAGAGAGAGAGACAGAGGGAGACAGAGAGAGACAGAGACAGAGAGGGAGAGAGACAGAGTAACAGAGAGGGAGAGAGACAGACAGAGAGAGAGACAGACAGACAGAGAAGGAGAGAGACAGACAAAGAGAGAGACAGACAGACAGAGAGAGACAGAGAGACATAGAGAGAGAGACAGAGAGAGAGACAGAGAGACATAGAGAGAGAGACAGAGAGAGAGACAGACAGACAGAGAGAGAGAGCGAGAGGGAGACAGACAGAGAGAGAGAGAGAGAGACAGAGAGAGAGAGACAGACAGACAGACAGACAGACAGACAGAGAGAGAGAGAGCGAGAGGGAGACAGACAGAGAGAGAGAGAGAGAGACAGAGAGAGACAGACAGACAGACAGACAGACAGACAGAGAGAGAGGGAGAGTTCAAAACGACCAGACAGCTGTTGACGATCCAAAGACATAACAATAAGATGTTGTTGTATTTGTAGATTGGAGCAAAGAAGAAATTAGCCGTTAAGTTGTCAAGTGATAGTAAATATACAGTGTAAAGATTAATATTTCATGTTGCTCCCATCGAGGGTTTGTTTTTGTAAACATCACAGTGCCTGCAAATGGAACGCAGTGATCAGTAACCAGGTTACTAATATTTATCATGTATATGGGGAATATGAATAACCCCATTTCTCTGTGCTCATAAAAACATCATATCCTGAATATGATCACAAGAGATAAGCCTAACAAACAGCTTACTCATGCCCATGTAAACACAGTCAATGAATCAGAAGAGGTCACTCCAATAGAACCCACAGTGACGTAGTGGAACACCACAAACAAACAAACAAACAAAGACAAAGTGAACAAACTAGCTGGTGAACAAACATTTTGTGAAGCTGAAGAGACCAACATTATTCTCAAAAGTTGGTGGGGACATCGCTTTAAGGAGTGCTGGAATTACATTTGGCAGCTGTACAAAAAACAGGCCCCACTTTGACCCAGGGTGGCCAAAAAAATAAAGAAAATGACGGCAGCTTTAAATGCACCAATTAGAGTTGTAAACATTGCAATATTCTCCTACCCGTAGGCTCTGTCATGGTTTCCATCAACTCGGGCTGGGGGGGACCTGACTCTTTAGCTGCTAAATGCTCCACTCTGTTCACTCAGTAGCAGGGCAGGGGGTGTACAGTGGAGAGTGCTGAATCCAACAATGTGCTGAAATACACTAAAGCATACCTGTCTCTGTAGAGGGAACTACAGAGTTGGGGACTTCAAGATGTTCAGATAAAGGACCGATATGCAACCACTGCACCTCTAACCCTCACACTTTGTATTTGATTCTATTTATTGCAGTATTTGATGAAAGCTAAGAAAGTGATGTCACCAATGATATTGTCTTTATTGAGATTTCCTTCTCTGAGTGGCAGGTCAAAGGATAAAGGCTGTCGCCATGTACTCTCTCCAGAGAGTTCCCAACCAAAAGTCAAGTGTCTGACGGTTAAATTTGTCACACAAAGGGAAGACATACATGAGAAGACATGACATGAAACGAACACAGAGAATAAGGACGCTCAGACAGCCTTGTGCTGGGGAAAGAAACAGACAGATACTTGGACGTTACAACCACAGGGGTTCGGTTCGGGCTCGACTGGAGCAACATGACTCAGACTGTCTACTCTGGGCGATAATGGAAAAAAATCCTTTTAGCTCTGCGTTCTCCTCATGCAAGCCTCCGCACAATAAGCTGCACTCAATGGCAGAAGTAGGAGGAATACGTAAGAGGAAGACAGAAAGCCAGACAGGGAACAATCAGACGGATATTGATCATTTCTGTTATGGCTAACCTTCATGTGGAGGGGAGGGAAGTATCTTCCTCGTTTCTTTTCATGAGACTCTTTTCATTGCTAATCACCCCATCTCCTTCACTGTAATCCTCTGTGTCGGATTTCTCTCTCACTCAGTCAGTCAGTCAATCAGAGGAATTTAGCTCTCTAATCTTGTAATTTTTGGTCTGAGAATTCAGGACCTGCTTTGGAAACTGGGGACGCTCTGTGGCTTCTAGCTTTCATCAGAAGAGGGGATAGTTCTCAGCATGAATGTTGATCATAAAGGATTTACGTATTATGAGTTTTACTAAGTGTCGTCTGAACACTAAAGGTAAAACTTCCAAACGGCCTGCTGTCGTAGAGAAGGACAAGACAAGTGATTTTTGAAGACATGGAGAGAGATCTGGGCCTAAGACACTAAATAAACACTGTTGCATGATTATGTCCTCGTGTGTGTTTTCACTTTAACTCAGCTTTCCCGAAGTGTAAATCTTAAGCTTTTTAAAGTTCCAGAGTGCGTGTGAGCGCACCTCTTTGGGCGCGAGGCAATATTGAGTGAGGTTTACTGTGAAATCTGTTAACACGTGCCTCCTTGGCAGGGTCCAAATACTTGATTGATGAGAAAACAGCAAGGGATTTAATGCCTCTTCTCCTGCGCCCTGACGCCTAAAGTACCCCGCGTGTCAGCACCCAGGAAAATATGGCCACAAATTGAAACCATGGTGGGAACAAAATATATATATGGTACCCTTGAACTTTCCCCAAATTCATTTTCGGGGGAAATACAATTTGCAGGATGCTTGCGCTGCAGAAAGAAATAGGTCTTGGTAGGGGGTGAGAAATGAAAATGAACGAAACGATATGGAGTCCGGGGTTTGTGTGTGGAACTGATTCCACAGCTTCTGGCCTCACCGGCGTGATGTGATGTGGCTGACACCTCTACAGACAAATTTATTTAGCTCAGCAGTCTGAATTAAAACTCAGCTGGGCCTCTCCGTGCTATTTACCAATTCAGAGGAGGCTGCCATTCTTAACGCGGGCAATGCAATGGTGGAGATGACGGAGGCAGGGAAGCGGGTTTTTGATGAGGTTTATTCCACCTCTCATAACTCAAGCAGCTGACAGACTGTGCGTGCTCAAGTTCTCAGTTACTCTATAATTCTAAATCATAAATAAATATACATTTTCTGTTTACTGGTGTTTATCTGGTGCCTGCTAGACCCGCAGAGGATGACCAGCCTGCGTCGTTTATTCCTTATTGGATTTCCTGAACTCATTCTCGCTATTTCATGCATTTCTCCCAAAGACCGGGCGGCATGGGATCCTGAAGGCAAAGACCAACAACAAGACTTTAGGAGAGAGCGTTAAAGATAAAAGAGAGGGGGTATCCGATTGGAGGACCGCAAACATGGATATATGGAGCGGAGGAGCAAGAACGACACACAGAAAAAGGATGAGAGGATGGAATAAGGCGTTGAGGCAAGCGGCAAATAGCTGACGGGTAAACAGGCCTGGCACGGGCTGGAATGAAGAAGTGTCCTCCGGTGGCTGGGACTTTGGAGAGAATAAATGCCAGTGTTACAAACAGCCCAAACCAGTATTAATCTCCCCGATAGCCTTCATGCCCGCCGTGCATTAGAGGAAATAGCACGCTAAACCACAGAACCATTCAATCTTCCCCGCACGCTCCCTGAGTGCTGCCTGCAAACAGCCAAGGCCCAGTGCAATAAGGAATGATGGAGGAGCCGAGTGTACAAGCAGCACCATCCACCGCAGAGTTTTACATTTTAATCACGTCACACAATAAGACAGGTGGATATCAAGTATGGGCAGGTGGAGGGGAAGCAATTAACAGTGACGGTGGGAGGAAGAGATAGAGGAGGGTGGAAAGGAAAGTGAGAAAGAGTGCCTGGTCATTTTTGCTTTCATCGACGTATTAAAACAAGAGGCTTTAGATCAGATTTGGAGGTTTTTTAATTCTCTGGGCATTGATTTAAGGTTGGATGCACACAGAGTATTTGATGGTATTGAAATTATGGAAAGTGTTCAAAGCCGTAGGAAAGAGGATTAGTGCTATTTGACCTGTTTGGGGAAAGTGACCTTGTTTACTCACACTCTCTTAGAGCCACATTGGTCCGATGGAAGGCTTCGCCAAGACACGATGTAGCCTATGATCAAACTGAGAATTAAACCCTAAACTCCAATTTAATTACTCCCTAGATTATTCATCTAGACCTCAGGATGGTTTCATAATCACCAAGATAGGGTTGTGGTTTTCCCTCCTTGCTTCCTTTTATGCTGCAAACCCTGCAGAAACTCAAGCGGAGTCAGGAATCAGCCAAAGACACCGATTATAAGTCTAATTGTCCAGGCCCCGTGCCAAAGTCAAATGGAGTCTTATGGAGTCAAATGGAAATCTTATGTTTTGCTCATTTTCCCCTGACTACAGTCATCAATCTTTTAATCTGCAATGAAGTGCAGTCAGGGTGGTTTCTCCCGGGCTCCTAAAGCACACTGCACTCTCAAGGTTTTACTCCTAAGTGTGACAAATGAAGAGTGGGACATGCTGCACACACTGCACTTGAGATAGAGTGATTAGAAAAGGGCAAAAATTAATTAACAGGGGTTGAATGTTTTCCATGGCTTTAAACGTATCACTTATTATAGAACTCTTTTCCTGGGAAAACCAAGATTCCCTCTCGCAAGCTTGTTTTTAAACACAGATCTGCAGATAGCCAAATCGTAAAATGGCGTTAACTCTTGTTTTTTTTTGGAAACATTATTCTTTTAGATTTTGTTGCCGTTTTGTACTCCTCATTGCAAGTACATCAGCTTATTCAGTTCACCAGTTTTGATACATCCAAATGGATTTATGGGATTATACCGATGCTCTTGAACTGAGCATTCTGACCATAAACACGTGTTAGGCCTGCATGGCTCCGAGTCGAAATACGAACTAGGAAGGTCGGTTTGAGCAATAGGGGCTTTTTTTTTCCAACCAAAGATGTTACATGCAAGCTGCAATTTTGAAACATGAAACACACTAATCGAAAAATTATTGCTTATAATTGCTTATGATTCATGCATGAGCGTGCTACAGAACATGTATCTTTGTTTTAACAATCATTTGTGAGACATCATTCTGCCACCGTTTACAATTTACATGCAACGGCTGCTCACAGATAGCTTTTGTGAAATAGGCCACTGCTTCACGAGTTTGAAGGCTTATCAGACAATGCACAGTAGTTTATGATACTGTGAAACCGCATTTTACAGCAACACTCATTTCATCCCCATCTGTCCTCCTGGTACCTTATCTCCCACAAATGTGCCTGGATTTGATTGGACAACGTGATGCTTTACTGGATGACACCAGATCAAGTTGCGAGAAAAGTTGAGGCAGGTTGTACGTTTTCGACCGTTTCTCTTTTAGTTTGATTACACAGGGTAGGCTTAAAGAAGTACACACAGTGACACAGAAGAACACACATGCTAGACACTAGGTTCCCAGAGGTATTTTGGCAAAAAAAAGTCCTTGCAATAACCTAGACCTAGATCCTTGGATGTTTATATTGGAAGAACCTGCTGTCCGCAACATAAGTCCAATGCATGTGTTGTGAGTATTCGGCCCCTCCAATGAGTTCTGATCAATTCAATCCAAGTTGCTGCGTAATGAACCATCAGCCTTTTAATGAAAAAATAACATGTCGCAGTCAAAGAGTTCATCCTTGATTCCAAGAAATCATTCCAGTGTGGAGTGTGTTTACTCGACAGCTCCAGTGGGGTTGATCTGTAAAACCTACAACGAAACCTGTCTCAGCATGCCTGAAGGAGCCGCTCGCCCAATAAAAAACATTTGGAATTCAGTGGAGAGCTTCAGTGATGGATATTCTAAGTGAGTCTCAAGAAGCTTCTCCTCCCTGACAGGAATTAAGATCTAAATGAAACAGTCTCCATAGTTCGGATGATTATTTGTGGCACGAGACGAGTCAATGGCATCTTTCATTTTCCGAGCTAACAAAATTAAGATGTCAACCTTGAGAGACTGTACCCAACAGTACAGTACTCTGTGGCCGAATGCAGTTGAAGTAATTAAAAATTGAAGCGCTGGGATTTGGCTTGGAGTTGCTTGTGGCCACTACTGCATCTGCCCTCTGCGGAAGAGCACATGTCAGGGCTGTCATTACCGCCCATGAGTAAGCTTGTTAGCAGCAGGGTCAGCAGTTAAGGGTTAACAGGAGAACGAGTAGCGGCAGAGAGGGGTGGGAGGACAAGCTGGGGTCGAACCCAGGAAGTCAGAGCACTAATGGGATACTCAATTTGGGCTGAAACGCACTCATACAAACAAACGGATCGATCGGATGCCATGGGGTTTTTTTGTGCTTCTTTCTGGAGCTTTCACTCATTGGAGCTCGATCCAAACTACATTTTCTCTTCGCAGTTGATATTATGCACTCAATTGCGCAACGCTATAACTCTCCCGTCTGTGCAATTGGCTGTGGGGGTGTCTATGACCTTTTGTGCACCTTCTCCTTACACCCCTTCCCACCCACATCTTTAACCCCCAACCCGTGGAGCACCCCCACCCCCCCCTGCGAGCACAGCCTGCAAGGGCATGATACAGAGATACATAGAGAAAGACAGAGCCATACATGGAGAGTGAGAGCGAGGAGGTGGGAGGCTGGTAAAGGTCAACATTGCCTGCCTCCCTGCTGCGGCGTCACCCCGTCGTCTCTCTCATTAGTACTGCACGCTGCAGAGAGGAGGGAGGGCGAAGTAACAACCTGCCTTAAAGAATACACTGAGCCTCTAACCAAACAGGCCTGCAGGGACTCTTTATGCCTCGCCTCAGCCTGACAGAGCAGCATATGTTGTTTACATGCTAAATTAGCAAAATCTTGTGAATTTTGAAGACGGCTACAGTCTGCTGCGTCGATACTGTAGGAAATCTGCAGCAACAGCAGGGTAGGCCAAATGGCTATGGCATGAGGAGCTGAAGTATGACTGATGTTTTTTGGATACGTTATTACGTTGTGGGTCTTTTTCTTGATTACCGCTCAAATGATTCCAGTTTGCTGGAGGAGTTTTTCTACTCTACTACAACTGACAAATACAAGGGTGGGGAAACCAGTGAACGTATATCTTCACTTGGAATTCGGTCAAAATTAAGAACGTTAAAGGGCCACTCAAACTTTGTAAAATTGCACTCCCATAATGTCCAGGAGCTTGTGAGAGACAGGTTTAAAAAAAAAAAATAATGGTCAAAAACGATACAGCGAAAGAAGAGATGCCCTAGTATGGGTGGAACTACAAAAACAGGTCACTTCCCAGAATGCATCTCGAAAGCTTTAAGGTTGATTTATTTATACAATGATTAATTATGCACAATTTTCCTTGTATAATCACTTGTATCAGCACTTCTTTGAGGTCTGTTTACAGTGACAAATATTTCTCGTTCTTGTATTATTATGACAACCTGCAGCTGGGAGGTGTCGTGACGTTCCCAGTAGCGGTTTTGAATATGGTGATTTCAATGTTAACTGCTTATTTTGCTGGGGTCTGAGCACAACAATGTCGGGAAGATCCTATTTGTATTATAGAAAGATAGATAGATTATTATTCTCTCAAATGAATCGTTTTAAGGTGCTCGAAAACTTTGCATAAAATTCTGACATGGACAAAATGTACATCTGATAAGTGTCTTCAATATGGGCATGGCCAAATAGTTAGGCCCCGTCCCCTTCTACGTAGCCCTGCAGTGCAATTCGCCTGCTTGAAAAAACATTTGAAATCAAAATCGTGAGTTTTCATGGAAAGTCCTTTCGGTGGCGTGGCGGCCATTTGGCGCAATTCGCCATGAAACAGGAAGTTGTTGTAGCTCCAATGTGCATTGTCCAATCAGCCCAAAATGTCACATGCATGATAAAATGCATCTATATGACAATATTTACTCATAGTCCCACCGCGCATGAATCTGCAAGGGCCCGTTCATCTCTGCTTGCAGCTTTAATTGTATTTATTTTTTGATATGTTTGAATATAGAAAATAAAATTTAACAATGTGATGCAAGTATTGTGAGTAAATATTGTGAGCAACAAATATGATCGTACAAATGCAAACATATGCTATTACTTAAATTAACAAACAATTTGAGAAGATTCTAATTGCTGGGTCCAGTAGGCAATTTGTTCATCTTCAACAGGGGGGATGGTCCCGGCTAGTTTCGTTAACTATATAAAATATGTCACAGACATGAAAAAAGTATAAATTAATTAGATTAAATTATTTACAATCGAGCACATCATTTTCTGTCTAAAATAAATATAAAGGACTTTTAAAATGGAATGAAATCAAACATTGGCCATTATCAAAGACAAACTCAATGTAGGGCTGGCAGTAGCAGCGCTGTCTGGGTGCACACCTCAAGGTTTAGCGAGGTAGCCATCATGCAGGGGTCGAGGTGGCATCACGAGCATCGTCTAGCGCAGCGGTCAACCCCGGCAGACGTCTCGCAGCTGGAACACGTCGCGTCTGCTCTCAGTGGAGGCTACAACGAGCTAGAAACCTCAGTCAGATAAAGGATCAATGAGTCAGACAGACTAGAAAACAGCCCATCAGTGTTAGCAGGTTAACAACACGAATAGATTTTGGTCATTTTTGCAAACAAGGGGGATGGTATCCCTGGCATCCCCCTCCCCCTCAATTTGCCTACTGGCTGGGTCCATGAGAATTTGGAACCTAAAAGTGGGGTCACAGGCCAGAAAACGAATGGCCTCTATTCATCTGTGTATTTTTTTTTCATTGTCAATCAGAGACACACAGAGTAAGAGGAATAAAATAAGGACAGATTTTACAGCAGCATATCCTGTGTTACACCAGGTGTTGGTACAGCAACGGTGCAGATGCCTACTCATCTGGAAGTTGGAGAAACCTTTGCATGTTCTTGCTCTCTCTTTCTCTCTCATACACACACATGCATGCACACGCACACACACACACACACACACACACACACACACACACACACACACACACGCACGCACTTCAGGCCTGCAATTTGATTTAATTAGGGATGGAGCAGAATGCTTCACAGCTGACGCTGGCTTCAATGTAAGCCACAGGGCTCTACAGTATGGACAGACACCATTTCTTATCAACCTGCCTCACTGCCGATAATCCCGCTAAACGGCTAAATGTGATTGCAGCCTGCATATGTCATGCTCTTTTCCTTCCTTTTGTACATTTAAATTTGACACCCTTAGTGGTGTTGCGTGTACAGAGTGGCCAGATTTTCCTTTTGGATGTGGTGTTGTTGCTGAGAGCTAGTGTAAGCTGAAATTTGTTCTGACATGTTCACACCTGACAGCCTCAGTGACATGCCTGATCTCACTCTCATTCTGTAGTATCAAGGCCACATTTGTGCCAAGTCTACATTGAATGCCAACATGTGCTTCCAGTGCTGGAAGGTAAAGGAAAGATCCTGTTGAATTGTGACTAAATTTTGTAGTTTCGCCATCATTTCTTACTACTCACTAAAAACAAGTGCTGAGCCCTGGAACATTGCTGAGAAACAAAGTGAGATTGGTCAAGAAACACGAAGACAAGCCAAACGTTTTGAGTACTGGACCCCTGCCTCAAGGACGCCCAACCTGAGGGGAAACTACTGGTATCCCCAGCTTTACACAAAATGGTTCTTCACTTTTGCTGTAAGATAAGTAAAGAGTTATTTTTCCCTACATGGAGAGACATAAAGTGTCCTTTTTACACTTCAAGTCATTGTTCCTCAGAAAAAACGCACATAACTACATTGACCGTGATCTCACAGTACTGTGACTTAACCCATCCACATCACTGTTGGAAAAAAAAAGTGATCTAACACACTTAATTTGATCACATTTCACAAGGCAGCTGTACTTTGTCTTTAATGCTCATTAGCAAATGTTAATGTAGCGTGCCAAAGTTAGCGTTAAGCTAAAAGCATTGTCTTGCCAAAGTACAGCATCACAGTGTCGCTAACTTCGCTCTACATTCTTACTCAAGTTGTTTCTTTCCTCGTTGGACTTCTTTTAAGCCTTGACGCTGTGTTGTTAGATTCAAGCAATAAGACATGACGTCGTTATTTACAGTGATTTTACAACAGCTGAGGAGCGTTGTCAGGCTCAACGTGAGCGGATACTACATATACGTAGTTCTGTAGTGTCTCGAGTATTTTACAACAGGTTTCTATATATACAGTATATATAGATATATACATCTATATCTATATATCTCTTTATAAATATCTACATATAGATATATATATATCTCTCTCTCTATATATATATAGATGTATATACTGTATATAGATATAGATATATATATCTATATATATTGAGATATATAGATATATCTATCTATATATATTGAGATATATAGATATATCTATCTATATATATTGATATATATAGATATAGATATATCTATATGTATATATATAGATATATATATATATATATCTATATACAGTATATATATATATATATATATATATATAGAGAGAGAGAGAGAGAGATATCTATATATCTATATCTGTATAGATATAGTATAGATATCTGTATCTATCTGTGTATATCTATCTGTATATATATATCTATCTATATATAGATCTATATAGATCTATATATAGATCTATATATAGATCTATATATATAATTAAATCATGATTAGTTTCCTTTATAGATCCCTGATCCCGTCTTTTTAGGAGAATATTAACTCTAAATACAAACTTTTTACTGAAAAAAAAGTTAGTATTTCTAGCTTTCCGACTGAAACTGTAAAAGTTAGGGGGACAAACATAGGATTTAGAAAAAGTTAGGAGGGCATGCCATGGATAAGTTTCAATTTTCTTTTCCTATTCTAGCCGCAGCTTTATTATTTGGCTTCCATAACATCCTGCTTAATGTATCTGAGAGTGCACATGTGTATTCCACAGCTGAACCTGGTTCCAATAAAAGAGTGTGGGTTGATGCACAGCCCAGAGATAGTACCCTTATGGCTTTCCCATTTGACATCCAGGCTGCATTCTGGCTATTCTGGGAAGGACTGCAGACGCTATATACTGTGCACAGCAGTACTCTGCAAATATACAGTAATCTCAATCAAATCTCAGTAGTATTAGTCAAACACAAGATCATATGATTTACATCATCACAGAATATAATAAGCCTGTTAATGATGTAATAAACAAAACTAATCATGTACTTTCATGTATTATTACACCGAGTAAGGATCTTTTATTTTGTTCCCTTGTTAGAGGCTGCATTTTATAACAGAACTGCAACATAGTCGTATTTCAGAGCTAAGTAATCTAAACTACTGAAGTGGGATGAGACTGCGGTAAACTGTGTGAGGCAAAGCTGACTTTAGCATTGAGGGGAGAAGAAGAAGAAGAAAAGGGCAGAACTAAGCAAACATCAAGGAGCGGGGAACATCCCTGTGATCTTCAAGCCTTCCTTTATAAAGAGGGGGGGGACTGTATATTCTGCAAACTGCTGACACTTCACATGGACTGTATGCTGCACAGAGAGTATGAAGTACAGCACAGAAAGCAAAACAGTGTGGGGGTGCGTCTTGATTTTGGGATCTTGCCCATGATGGATTTTCCTTTCAGCCAGATGCTTTTTCTCCCATGTGAAATGAATTCCTGTCATCATAACGTAACATAGGCTGGTTCTCGCGCTTTTGCCTCTCAGAGGACTAGTTATCCACTTTGTATCGCTGCTCTAGAAAAATGCCAGAAGACAGAAATGAGGGTGGGAGACATCCGACTGTGGAAACGGGAAAGGAAAATAACCTCCATTTTGTTGCTAAAAAGATTCAAGGTATGATGGCGGGGGGAGGAAGAGGAGGAGTGAACAGCTTCCTGTCCTACATGTGTCATTAGTGATACATGTCTACACGAATATACTCACTTCTCGTTTCCACAGGAGGAGACGACAGCACAACAATCCCAGAGTGTTTGTGATCTCAGCAGGTGGTCTGAAACCTCAGACGCCAGGAAACACCAAGACATGTTTCACTTTTCATTTACAAATTGTGTTTACTAGGTAAACACGAGCCAGTTCTCTGCATATTGTGCACTAACAGCTCCAAAATAAAATTAAAATAAAAACGTACTGGCCCGATCACCCACGTGCTGCTCTGAACACGTTGACATTGCCATCATGGCCATTGTGTTATTTTTTAAATGCATGGCAAGATTAAGTGCAAATGCATGTCTCACACTAACAAATCAGCTCCTGCTTAAAAAGCCACCTCTCCTCAAAAATGACTGTAAAAAAGAAAAAAAAAGAAAAAAAGAAAATCAAGCAAATGCGGATTTTTTGTTTTGTTTTTGCAGATTATAAATATATTAAACATTAATAGCATAACAGTTTACAAAGCGCTTCTATTTGCAGGTAACAGAATGACGTCAGTGATATTGTATCGTAAATAAAAGGTCCTTTTATCTGTCCTGGAGCTTTCAATAATATCGCATGACCTTCATCACATTCATTCAGTTTCCACAGAATTTTAGATGTCCAAGATTTCCATTTTTTTTGATAACTTTATAAGTGCTTCTCATTCATATTGGCTTCAGAAGCAAAATGATCAAAGTTTGTTCTTGGAAAGAAGAGTTGAAAAAAATATCGTCACCACAAAACAATCTCATCATGATTGACAGCCAATAAATGATTATTGGACATTATCTCCCAATTTTAGGGGTAAATAATACAGTTACTATATCACCACTATTAAGACAATAAAATGACACCAAAAACAAATATTTGACAAACAAAACATGAAATAGAACAATTGAGAGAAAAAAAAATAATTAGCATTCAAACAGCAAAGAAAATAAAAGAATACCGAGGCTTTTATACGCGAGGAAAACAAAATTGTACAGACGCTGCTGAACTTCTGGTATCATTTGGAAGCCTTGTTCCGACCTAACCATATTAAAGGGCTAATCCAGTGATTCAGTATTGCACTTTCATAAAGTTTAGCAACTGGCAAGAGATACAGTAACATTAAGAATGGTCAAAATTGGGTCACCAGAGACATCAATATCCTGACTTTTAGTCCTTAATATACGTCAAGCCCTATAAACACAGGATCCTGACTTTCCCATAATGCTTCTTCATCCAAGTCATAAAGTGGGTTGGCACATATAGAAAAGCAGTGTTGGCCGGATGCAGAAAGAGAAACAAAAAGACAAAAAGAATGCCAAAGAAATGGAGTTATGGGATGTTGGGGTGTAAGCCGACCAAGGACAGGAGCTGGGGCAGGACAGGACTATAGATTTCAGCCTGCCATGAGTCTACCCGGCCGTCATTAGCAGCAGGATCACGTCCACCCGAGGCCCCTCGCTCTTTACCCGACCCCGTCCTTCACCTCTCCGCCTGGAGATGGAGCGCTGGCGGGCTACATTAAGACACACATAAGTGCAGGTTCCATTCACACACACGCACATGCATGTAGACACACTGAGGAGTGAGTATTAAATTCAGCTGTAAAGAACCTTGGTGCTGCGAGTGAGAGTGGCCCTCCTAGACAGGTAACATCCTTGGCTATCGATTATAAGTCAGCTCTACCCCTCGGCTCCTACAGGTGTGGAATTCAAAAAACAAAAAAAACTCACATCTCAACCACCAAGTCACACCTCTGTTTAATCTCACATCATGCTGCGATCATGTTTTACATTGAAGTAAACTGCTTTAACCTTCATATCATATCAACATGCTGCAGGCTTCAGGAGTGTGGTCAGTACGCTGACATCATCGTTGGCATCAAAATGTACAACTCAAGACTTGGGTCAACTTTTCAACTACTAAAAATTAAAATTGATGAAATCCTTGTTTGTTAAAGCCGCAGACGTGCCCAAACACAAATGGGTGCTAACAGCAGCTGTGTGGATTCTCGAGTCTTACTTTTAGATGAAAAAATATTGAGGGTGTGAAAACAGGAAACGGTTTTGTAATTTAGTTTTCACTTTCAATTCTAGAGCAAATTACCAAAAAACATGTTTTTATATCAGGTCACAGGGAACTTTGACTACCGAATTATAATTAGTTAATCCTTAAACCCGAGTGTGGCTTTCTTAGGCCACACTCGGCCACAAATTATTTTAAGAAAATCTCTCCAGGCGTTCGTGAGAATGGGACGGACGGGAAGGACAACCCGAAAACATTATGCCTCTGGCCGCGGCCATTGCCAGCACGGAGGCGTAAAAGGAGCAAGAGGCCAGCTTGTTATTTTTTTTTTAAATGAGAACCATGTATAGTGCGGCCTTAATGTAAGAAACCGTGCTTCATCTACAACTGCCGCTAAAAACGCTGGACATTCTGCTACATTCCTGTAAAGATACTAAATGTAACATGCCGCGATATTTCCAGACTCCCTGACTTCCCTGTCAAACGTTCTTTAATGTTCCAGAAATATTCTATGACCGGCTGGGAACGTTAAAGCACTCACAGGCACCAGGTAATGTTCAGGGGACGAGGCGGTGGAAGCAGAAAGGTTACTCCTCAATGAAAGAGGCCGAATGATAATGAAGCACACGGCATGCCCAGAGATGATTAATACCATTCCCCTCTCCCATTTGCTGTTCATTAACTCACTATCTGCCATAATAGACTGAGCTCAAATGAAAGGGGAGGTAAGAGGAGAAGTTCACGTTGGGCATCATTAGAATGAACAAAGATGGAGCGAGAGAAAAGGAGGAGTTGGGACGGAGGGATTCGAGGGAAGTGTGCTGATTAGTGCAGCAGATATCTACATCTTAATCAAGCAGAATATTGCTTCCTTGCCCTGGAAAGGCCACACAATGACAAAACACAGCAGCTTTAGCGTCGCAGTCTATCCACTGCAATAAAAAGTCTCACGGAATTGCTGCTGGAGTTTATTGTCTGCAACATCTTGCTGAATAAATATTAAAGTTGACATGCATTGTCAAGTAATTTTGATAGTGAAAAGAGCTTGTTAGGGCCAGTGCAAAATGTCAAAAACCAGAACCGTAAAAGCGGGTCTCCAGTTTTGACATACTTTGTTCCCCGCAAAGCCGAGAGCGCCTCGAGGGAGCGGGCAAAGTCAGGTGGATTGGATAAAGAGAAAGGGAACGTAGATAACACCTGAGTGGATGTGCATTTAGAGAGGCATAACACGTAGCATTTCAGTTATGGTAAAACTGTGGCGGAGATAAAAGCATCAGGCATTATGAATCCCTTTCTGCTCGCGCATAAGGGTTGGAAAAGATGGACACTCGCAATTGGATTTGGAGAGCTGCTGCAATGTTTTTCAATCTACGTCAGCGCTAACCTTATAAAATGGGAAACTATTGAACTGATAGAGAGGATGGGAGAAAAAAATAAAGAAAAGAATCCCCATCCACTAAGACCTGGACTGATAGAGAACACAGGGAGCCTGTGGAGATTTAGTAATTATTCAGAAAGGATGGAAAATAAAAAAAAATAAAATAGTGACAAAATAGGAATAAAGTGTGAAAAAGGTAGAGGACAAAGTGTTCAAGAGAGTCTAAGTGAATCATATTGGTAAAAGCATCCAACCTTCAGTTCTCTTTACAGATTCTATAAATTCCTACACGGTACACGTGTGTGTAAGCCTCAGGCTTTGTCTTCCTGAACAAAATGTTCCATTAAATATTCCTTGAAACCTATAAAATGACTTGAACACCACAATTACAGTATGTACAGTACTGTTAAGGCCTGTAAGAGCAGTGTGTGTTCTTAGACACGTCGATATTTTATATTGTAAATGGGAATGTCATTATTTTTAGCAATACAGCAGCGTTCATATTTAATACTCTTCCGGCACTGTCTCGGTCCCTTAAGTGCATCCCTACAGCGTTGCCAAAAGCATCATTATGTCATCAGTATTGCTAAATGCAGCTCTGTAGGGTAGGATGGGTTCGTAAGGATTCTGGGTAGGAGGAAGGTGACCTTTTCTTGAGGCCTTTTTACAAATGTGAAAGATTCAGAAATGCTCGTCTTCATGCGGGTGTGCATTTGCCATGAGGGCACTTTTATCTTTGTTCAATAATAAATATGGCACATGTTGCAGCCATTTAGAGCTTTTTGGTTTTGGACAGAAAAATATCTAAAAGATATCTTTTGAGTTTCGGTTGAAAGTATGATTTATCATGTATTTCAATATGACCTGTTCATTTACTTTTGATATAATGTGATAATGTGCTCTCACCTATTTGTGAATGTGTGTGTGTGTGTGTGTATGACATAACACTCCACCTGTAGTGGGCACTGATAGGAGACTTTGAAAAGACAGAGAAAATGTTGTGTTTGTCTGATGGTGGAAAAGCAACATTTTTTTCGACCACATTAGCTAGCATTTAATGGCATTATATTACGGTATATTTGGATTTTTGGTATTATTTCTTGGAAGTTAAGCGGAATTTATTGTGTAATAAAAAAATTCTGCTATACCTCCAGCATCTCAGGTGACTAAGAAGAGGATGAGCCTCGGATTAGCCACTTCAGCACACACGTTCACAGGGAACAGCAGAGGTGAGCAGAGGCCTCCATGCATTCATTATGGCCAATGAATGTATGGACTGTCAGGTACTGTATCACTGTACATCCCACCTGAGACAGCAGAGAGTCAGGCAGGTTCCATTTACACATCCAGTCTTATCAGGTCCGGATCGTGTTCCATTGTATTACGACACTTATCGGGTATGTACGCATGTCAATATGTCTCTGACGCCCAAGCAGATCGGCTCTGATTATCATTACACATGCAGAATAAAGCAACTGGATCTGGACATCTTTTAAAAATTTATTTATGCACATCAGGGACCTTTTGCAGTTCCACATGTTGTGTTTGTGAAGACCTCTACATCCCACCGTGTGCAGTAGTAGCAGCAGCAGCAATGGCAGTAGCCATGCTACCCATGTAAAACCAGTTGTCCCAGTTTCTTGACCTGAAGGCCTGGTGACACCAGCAGTAAAACGTTCTGTAGCCGTAGGTCCTCCCCAGGGTAAGGACATGGACAACCTGTCTTTGTATGAACACACGAGAAGTATGTCGTTTTAAACCAACAGCAGCACCTGAGAAATGACTCCTTGAAGTCTGTTGGTGTCAATATGATTCATTTTAATGGTTAGTGATTAGTTTGTACCGTAATGTAACATTAGCTTCCAGGGTTTTCAGGTTCCAGTCAGCTGGATATATATTTTTGGGTCATTTAAGCTAAAAGAGTCATAATACACGGAGGATCAGAAATAGATGAGATTTTATTTAGCTGATCAATTTGTTAATCGTCCCTGATGCTTATGCTGCAGATTGGGTTGAAGCATCCTAAATCAGAGTTTTTGGATCCGAAAGGGATTTGGTTGCTCAATATGAAGACTTGACTGTTCGTTGCTTTTTTAAATTTTTTTTTTTTTTTTTAACTCGGCGGGTCAAGGACGGCCGCTTGCAGTTGGAGGATCACTCCCCTGACAACAGCCACTTTTGAGGGTTCTTTGAAAAAAAGAAAGACATTAATAGGTTTTAGGTAAAGAGACAGTTAAAGGTAAGCAAAAAACCACAAGACAAATCTTGTATGGCACAATGTTATGGACATCTTCTCTACTGAAACCAACAACCGTACATAAAATCATCTCCATTGTGTTTTGAATGAGAAGACACCTCTGCTGATTCTAACTGATAACTCATACTCATGTTCCACTGCAGAGGCTGGAGTTACTGAAATGTCAAAATGTTTTTTTGGCAAACAGCTTTTGAATTGCTTCAGTATGTTAAATATGTGGATTTGAGCAGAATAATAACTTGTTGCTTGTTCACATCTGTGAGGAGAAGAAAAGGGTTACTAAGAAAGAAGTGCTGCCAAAAAGGTCGCTGAGCTTTCTTTCTTTTAAGAATTTCACCTTCTCTACAAAAGAAAGGTAATGCATCTGACGACTGAGACGGAGTGCTGTTTTGTAATGCTCACTATCTTACAAATACCGAGAGCAGAATTCCAACAGAAACAGGTGCTATTGGGGAAAATGGCTCCCTATTATGTATCTCTCCATACTGAAACACCAAGCCCATACAAACAGGACTATCATTACTCCGCCATCAGGGTACGAGAAGGCTCTGGAGGCCCGAGCGAAATGACTGATTAGAATATGGGATTATGGGTGAAAGAGGGAGTGAGAGAAAAATAGGGAGCGTGTGAGTGGAAGAGAGGAGTGATGGAGCAGGTGGATTCTCATCCATCTTGTCCCTGCTGACGGATATATGTGTGGGGGCCTCGGGCTGGCAGTCAGCCACTGTGATGGATCGGAGATAAGCAGTGAAAAACATGCAGATTCAAAAGATTTTTTGAATGATTCTGGATTATAGGTTGTATGCATTAAAACAAACAATTAATAAGCATGCAGAGGTTAAATGATGGGAACGCAGTGCAAAAGTACAGTTTTATCATCTATCGAAAATCTACCTTCATTACCATCTAACTATAGATATAATAAAAACGTATGCAGATGGGTCATTTGGTTTAAAGGGGCAGTACAGTAATGTAGTAGGTTGAAAAAAGATTGATCAAAATCAATGCAACAATGGATCCTACATTTCCCAAAATGCAACCAATAGCATAAATCATTAGACCTTCTCTGCCTGATAAACGCCAGCATCTTTTAAAGTTCACTAAGTTTGTAAAGCAGAATTTCTGTAGACTAATTTATAGTCTTTGAACACAAGCTCAGATAACCCTGATGGCACCACCTTCCTTTACATCTTCAAGGTTATTTTCTCAGACTTAAAGGTATAACAATTGATTTTACACATCAAAGTCTGATTACAGTTCTTGGAGAGTACTATTGCATATGTGAAATTTTTTTGTTCTAAAGCCTTTAGTAGTTCTAGAAGAAGCTGCGAGAAACATATTACATTTACTTTGATAAATTGAAATTGAGTGACATCACTGGAGTCAGCGTCAGTTTGGTCTGAAGACTACACGTTTGAAAATTAAAGTCTGGGGGTTTGGAGTTAGACTCTGGAGCCTGCTGCTCATCTCTGCTGCAGGCAAATGTGGTGCCCTGTATGGGGCCAAAAACTCCAGGCCATGCCCGGCCCCGGCACAACAAAGTTAGCAACTTTTCAGCCTGGGGCCGACACCAATCACTTTAAACTCTCCCTGACGCACGCTCTCTTTGATACATGCAAACACACACACACTGCAGCACAGAGGAATATATAGGCACATCGAAAGGAGAGAAGTTAAATGAACACCAGGCCGACCTGAGAAAAAAAAAAAAATATCCATGCCTAGCCCGAATCAACACAGTGTCAGGGTCCTCGGGCTTGCAGATCCATAGGCTAGCCACAGCTTGAGGCTACATTAGCTGCTATTAGCATAACGTACATGCATCTCCAGATGTACTGTTGCCGGTTAAGTCGCGGATAACGTTGGCACCAGAAGAACGCACAAAGACAAGATATCTCTGGCACTGTGGCATCAAATACATTTTTTATTTATTTTTATTTTTTTAAACTGTCCATTGTGAGTGCAATGCTAAATCGATCTCTCTTAACAAAGCTCACAGGAGCCATTATACAACCATATTCACAGGCTGGGTCGTAATAACCATGACCAGTAAACTGACATTTGTGTGAAATCGGAGGAGTGTCCTTTTAATAATACTAATTATAGAAAAGAACTTCATGAAAACCAATTAGAGTAGTAACAAATGAATATGAGCTAATAGTGTGCATAATCCAAAGTGTACTCAGCAGTGCGTTTTAACATTGAACATGGTACTTGACATGGGCAGTGATATTCCAGATGTGTACCCTCCTTCTTAACCATTGCATGCCGGAACAGGTGGTTTGCATGCTGGGATAAATAACAATTATCTGAGAGAAACTGCATGTTTCCACAAAAATCTCCCATTGGAACTTTAGTTCACTGGAAACATGGTGAGCTCATAACTCTACGTATAAGAGGTCGTGATTATGTCAATGTTGCATACAAATTTCCTAAAAAATGGTCTATACCGTTAATGCGTGTTTATGAAAGGAACCTTTTGTTTGTTTTCTGATGGTTCAAAATTCTCACCTGGGTCTTCTTGGTGAGGCTCCCGAGTACATTTCTGAATTATTGTGTCCAAACAGTAACCACAAGTCACAGAGCCCAGCATTAAATAAAGGTATACCCTAAACTTTGAAAACTTTACGTCGCTTGACAGTTTCAAAGAACTTCCCAAGACTCACACATATACCGTAATTTCTGGACTATTCAGCGCATCTGAATATAAGCCGCACCCACTGAATTTTTAAAAAATATGTATTTTGTACATAAATAAGCCGCACATGTCTATAAGCCGCAGGTGCCTACCGGTACATTGAAACAAATTAACTTTACACAGGCTTTAACGAAACACGGCTTGGAACAAAACTAAATAGGCCTTTAAACGCCTTCAACTTGAAAGCTGCATCATATGCCTTTCTCCGTGTCTTTACCATGATGAGGGTGACAACATGACCGTAATCAGAATCGTGACCATTCATAATGTCCGCTGTTTAAAATGTCCGCTGTTCATAATGTCCGCTGCTGAAGACATTCCAAGAACTAATAATGCAATTGAAGGTTGGCATCATGTTTTTAGAGGTTCATTTGGTACACTGAATGAAACACCGAGAAATTTCGTAAAAAAGTTAATTACCGTAATGAATGGGCGCGCGCTCGATTTACGTCACATTATGCGACGGTGCTCAGTTTTTTGGCGACATGAAGCTTGTGAAAGCGGGAAAATTCCATAAATTAGCCGCGTCATTGTATAAACCGCAAGGTTCAAAGTGTGGGAAAAAAGTAGCGGCTTGTAGTCCGGAAATTACGGTACCTTTTGTTTGTTTTACACTGATGGTTGGTTGATTTGTTTGTCCACCACTCCCAGAGAGAAATAACTTGATGGCTATTCTATTATGAATGTTGTGGTTTTTAAGACACAACCCTGAATAAAACACAAACCTGAACACATTGGGATACATGTTGGAATGGCACGTAGACACTACAGTATATGTAATCTTAATTGCATGCCAAGGAGGTACTCAATGCTACAACATTATTGAAAGATTTGACTTGCCCACACAATATGTATTGTCATTACCAGACGTAGTAGCTGGTTTCCCCATCAATCAGCATATTACAGTGTATCCCATGTTGAAATGTTTTCAGTCTGTAGCTGCAGTTGTGCTCCTTCCCATTACACTACTCTGTTTGTTTTCCCAAAGCATTAGTCCCGATTGTCAACCTACAGGGTGCAGAATACGGATTGGTATCTACAGCGCCGGATTATATGCCTATGTTTCTTCTTTCATCCCATCTGCCAGTCTGTCAGGAAGCTGTCTGCTCTTTCCCAGCTGCCAGCCATTCCCCCAACCCCCCAATGTGCATATCCGTGTGCACGTTGGTGAA
Organism: Bovichtus variegatus; assembly: GCA_943593645.1. Taxonomy (NCBI): domain Eukaryota; kingdom Metazoa; phylum Chordata; class Actinopteri; order Perciformes; family Bovichtidae; genus Bovichtus; species Bovichtus variegatus. Next base: position 3,192,180 of record CALSCE010000091.1, on the reverse strand, counting down.
GGATTGTTGGTGTGACAGGCTTGCCACTAACTCCACTCTAATGACTGACTTGCATGTCTAAGTCCTGGGAAGTCTTGCAACCTTGTTAGGTTAAATAATTGTCATCATCAGCAATAAAGACTCGCACAGTCCCAATGGGCACTGGCTTGATTTCATCAATTATGCCAGTCTGATTTGGTAACATTAGACTCTATACATCTTGCACAGGTAGCATTTGGAGGGATTATCACGGAGCTGTCCACCTTTGCTATGGATAAGGCTGTTTGATAATTAATTGTTAAATGATGATGATGAACAGAAAATAAGCTTTCTATTACTTATTTAAAAAAAAATAAAGCTAATTATTAAATTAGAGATAGATGAGTACTTTTAATAAATTACTTTTAAAAAAAAAGGTAAACGGTATATGGGGAACTTGTAAATGTAAGACTAGCATTCACTCTTCTTTTGGCTCTGATTTTGGTCTGAACCAACAGAGGACAATATCCGTCTCTTTAGCTGCTATGTTCACCAGCTAGTCACCAACGTCGTCTGTCTGCTGTTTGGTGCTGAAATCAAGAAATCAAGACAATGGGCATGCCACTACGGGTGGCTTCTTCCATCTTATTTATTGTCATTTGTTAACATAAAAATAATGTATAATAATGCATAATAAAAATAATGCAACTTAACATTGTTTTCCTTTGTAATGGTTAGACCTATAAGGATGTAAATAAATTACATTTGCATTTGAGCAAAACCACATTTCTTTCTTTTCTTCTTTTTTTTAGGGGATTTAATAAAAGGAAAAATCACAGTATTTATCGAAGGAGCTTAAATTAAAAGGGTTTCCAATGCACCATAAGCTTTCTAATAAGTGTGTTTATAGAAAGAAACAAAAGATTTCCTGAAGTATTACCACTTTGAACAAATCAAAGGAAATGTAAGACTGTAAGACTGTACTTATTTTTTATTAATTTATTTTGCAAAAAAATGTATCTTTTTTGAGTTGTGGTGCAACTAATGTAAATCAGGATCAATATAAAAAAAAAGAGCAAGGGGACATATATCAGAGTGTTTATCAATTCACGAGTCACAACAGGAAAATAAAACTAAATTATTAAGTTGAAATCTAAACTTTGGTAGTTTCCATACATACAGAGCTAAAGCAGTAACTTGTATCATTAATAAAGATACTAAATATCTGCATCTGCTGTTGTATTGGCCGCTTTCATTTCAGAAACATCAGCACCAGTGTTGGCCCTAAAAGCTCCTCTGTCAGCTGAGCACTAAACCCCATAAGACACAAGACTACACAGCTTCCTCCCTCGAGATGTCATTACTAGCTCTTTGAGAGGGGATCCATCGATGGGAGGAAGAGAGAGAGAAGTTTTCAAACAAGTCGGAAGGTCTGAGCCAAAGACAGAATCACATGAGACTCGTTTTGACCTTTAAAAACTCGAAAATCACACATTTTATTAATTAGGTTGATATATTTTCCATATAGCAAAGCGCAGGAAAGCCTGTGATAGGCTTTTCCCCATTGTTTTTCCCTTTCTTTCATCACAGCTATACGAGCCATTTGTGAAGCAAAGTTGGCAGCAGTTGTGTGCATCATCCTGTCATACTGCTGCACACACCACCCCTCTCTTTCAAACAAATACCCCCAAAACACACTCTACGAGCACACACTCCTCTAATCTTAAACCCCTAACCAGGCCAAGTAAGCACAAAAGGCATGACAGCGGCGTGTTAAGGCCGAAAGCAACCCAGGAGGGAATACAGACCGCATACGGAGCGAAAACATGCAGCTGATTGAAGTTTGTCAGGGCGGAGACACAAAACAGATGGATGTGGAGAACACACAATGCAAAGTTCTTTTTTTTTTTCTTGTTGAATCAACTTTGAACTCTGAAGTCCACTGTTTCCCCTGAGGTGCAACGCTGTATTCTGGATCCATGTGGCGGTTAAGCAGGGATCAAACAGCTGATCCAAATATACACAGTCAAAGAGTGTTGGAATGTCATTGGCAGTGCAAATAATAAAAAGATGCGTGGGTTTTCTGAGAAACAGCCATACAAGCGATTTACTGTAGATTAGCGTCATCAGAGCTTAACTTTACGCTATCTCAGACCTGATCCTACTGACAAGTATTGTGTGTGTATCAAAGCCCAATATGTAAAACATATATATATATATTATATATATATATATATATATATATATAAAAAAAACAGTGAGCCACACTGCTATGTTCCTTCATTACCATCAACACACACTACTTTATTTTTGACTCAATCCTACATGCACCGTCCTGCTGCAGGAAATAACTTAAACGTTCCTCAGGAGGAAAGAATGCATTGTTTAAAAAAACATTTAAAAAATGAAATTATGTATTTGTGAGGTGTTTTTAATTATTGTAGTCTTGATAGAAGCCAATGGGGCTTGGAGCTGAGAGCCACAGACAGGAAGTCAGAAAAAAAAAGACAAAAAAAAGACACCCACATTGTTGGGTTTGGTCTTTTTATGGGATTTGTTTCAATACAAAAAAAATAAAAATCTTTAACAACATCTACATTATCCTTTAAATGTGATACATAATTTTACTGGGCTGTTTCCTCATGCATAAAAAGTAATCATGATGTTTTTTTGATTTTTATAATTATGTGTAATGAAGGCAGTAAGAGATATTTGCTAAAAATATAGGGCACATTAAATAAACATTATAGTCCGTTCGTCCAGTTTGTGTGTTGCAGTAAACCCAGAGGGCAATCCCTGGGTCTGAAAAGTGAAGCCAATGTGGATGTGTCTTAAACCTGCTTTCTCTCCAATATCCAGCAGGGGGCGATTCCACCTGTTGCAAAAAGAAGTCTGATTGTATAGAAGTCTATGAGAAAATGACTCTACTTCTTACTTAATTTATTACCTCAGTAAATATTTTCCTGATGAGTTTATGGTCTCAAGCTCCAGTTTCAGGTGCTCGTACAGCATGATGTTCATTTGAGTAAATTATGGTCCCATTTAGAGTAAAATAGATGATAAAGCAGGGTATGCTTTAGAGCGAGGCTACCTTGTGATTGACAGGTAGCTACCACAGTGATGTTCAATTTGGGTGTTCTCACAGTGTGTTTTCAGTTCATGAAAGTTAACTGTAACATTTTGTTTGCCTAAAAATGTCTTAAGTTGTTCTTACTGTAGCTCCACTCTCTCCAGTTACTTCTGGTTCAAAAAACCAAGATGGCGACAGCCAAAAACCAGGATTGCGACGGCCAAAATTGCCAAACGTGAGACTTCAAAACCATGATGACTAAGACCAGTTCTCATATATATGATGTTTATTTTTCAAACTTAGTATGCATCCTGTCCAGACTTTCCAATATTATATTTTATTTAATTTTTTATTTTTTTTATAAATACTACACAGAGGCTTTTAGGTCAAAAAAAGTAGTTGGAAAATTGTTCTGCACTTTCTGAAGGAGAACAGTTCCCTCAAGTTGATGTTGGACTTCGACAATTTTCTGATGCATCCACAGTTGAGAAGAGTTTAGAGTATAATCAATCTAAGTAATTAATTACCTTTCTCATTTTGTATATCTTCCAAAAAGAAGCCACTTCATGAAAACAACCATCTGTCTCCAACCAGCTGCTAGTTCTTGCATGGTATTTGGTCAAGATATCTTTCCGTTTTTTGGTTGAGTTTGAACTGCAAATGGACAATAAGATTTAGGAATTTTGCAATTACATTGTTCACCCGTTTTTTCTATTGAACCATCAGGATCAGTAGGATATTCTTGAATTAGTACAAAAAGTTTCCTTTCATAAACACTTTAATCTTTACCGTTTCATTATTGCGCAAATGTATCATTGACACAATAAAAAAAAGATACCACATTGTGTACATTTGTTCCAGAGCAATGTCTTGATGCCATCTGGGCCACCGTGCACCTATCCTGCCTTTTCTGCCCCCCCCTCTTTCTCCTTTCCTCGTTCTTCTGTCCCTCTGTTGGGCAGTTTGTAATTGAGATTCAAAATCACAGATGGATATGCCATGGATGCTGGCTCGGACATCGCTCTTACACGTCCAGCGATCTGTGGAGCTGGAGACATGAGAAGAATCTCTCAGTTTCAAGGCTGCTGCATTGCTCAGGCAATTAGAGCAATCACCCGCCTTGAGAAGTGAGACCGGGCCTCAGTCAGAAGATGGTAATTGCAGTTTTCATACATGTGGCCCGCTCCCTTTTGTAATGCTGCGACAACCTCGCAGGTTCAGCCAACCCAAACTTGTGTCTAATTAATTGGAATCGACTATTTGCATAATTGAATATTTACATATTGTAATGCATTCGCCACCTTTTGTAACTGACATCAGCTTGTGTTTGCAGACTTATACTTGTCAGGCCATTGACTCTTATGTGTACAGCAGCAAACATTTGTACATGACAGGAGTTTGAATGTGACCCTGTCACACTCACACGCCAGAGGTATTCTAGATCCAAGGGCCATGTTTGAACAAAACTTGAAAGTCACGACAAGTTCCACAAGAAATGGTGGTTAATAGAAAAATTATGCATAAACATAACAGATAAGACATTTTCTAACAAAGGAACCCTAACATGGTGTTTCATTTAGTATGAAATACAGCTGCAACGAAAGATTATTTTTATTATCAACCAATCCCAACCAAAATCGTTTGGTCCATAAAACAGAAGAAAACAATGAAAAATGTCCATCACAGTATCCCAGAGCACACAGTGATGTCATCAAATATTTAGTTTGGTCTGACAAACAGTCCAAAACCCCAAAATATTGAATTTACTATGAATAGTGCAGTGCCAGTTCGAGAGGTGCTCGTGCCGCTTTTTCTTGAGTTTTGAAGTGAGTGAATGCACACGTTATGATCTCATGACCACCTTCTCTTTTGCTAACTTGTGTTTCTTGGGTAGCATGTTTGATATATATACTCCAGATATAACAAAAATCTTTCCTCAAATCAAAGGATAAGAAAGATCTATGTATGCTCCTTACAATGGGGCGCCTGGTTACGTTTTAAAAAAGGGGAACGCAAACTTTGAAAGATACAAAATGGCGGGGGTGTCTGATAAAAGAAATTGTAATTTAAAAGTAACCGTTCAGGCAGAGCGTGGTACTGCAGCACGGGAGACGCCGAGAGCCTTTCAAATCAAAATGATAATAAATTCAGATGAAGTTCTGTGAGAAGTTGATGAAGGAAAAACCAGGAAGACACCACAGTCACTGTAGAAAGAGCTGTGTTGTGTCAGAGTGGGTCAGTGCTCTGTCCTTTTCATTTCATGAGACACGGGACGTGGACAGTGAGAAGCATAGATCAAAATAATACTTTAACTTGTGCTCTTTAGTGGATTATATTTTTGCTGAATAACAGGAAGTGTTTGGACAGATTCAGGAGGAGATGGTGAATGTAATGTTATCGGTACATGTGGTTGGTAATTAGAGCAGCATTGTTATTTTCCTTGTTTCGTTTTTTTTTTTGTTTTGCCGATACAGACGCCAGTTTAGAGCGGGACGGTGCAGCTGGCGAGCGGAGAGATAGAGAGGCTTGGTTTACGCCTGAAGAGCTGCTGCCTGATATTACTCTGAGCAGCATGCATGGGAATAAATTACAATATAATAGATTTGTGTACATTTCTCGCTTTCACCCTGGTGAGAGTGTTGCTGCACGGGCGCTCCCGGTACCTGTACCGGAACGGATAAACGTCTAACCTGTTTCTCACATACACACAACACACAACACACACACGTGACATTATTCTTATTTTCTTTTTATGGAATTGACAGACAGAGACAGAGACACTTGCATCTTCTGATGCAAAATCCTTCATGAAAATGACAGGAAATCCATGTGCAGAATGGGATTTGGAGTGTGAGCGCATTGATCCATTAAAGCCGGGCCCCTTGTCGTAAATGTACACATAATTATTAGCCTTTGATAGATTCCTGAATGCAACTACAGCGGAACAGGACATCAGTCACTGCTGGCAGAGGCACAAACACCTTTGTCAATACTCTACACACACACACACACACACACACTCCCATAGCTCGGATACTTCTAAATTAAATTTTGGCAGCTTGCGAGCATTAGAGCCACTTTCATGACCTCAACATGGTCAACTACTAAATCCACTGGTAAGCACTATGGCAAGATTGTTTAATAAAAAAAAAAAAAAATGGCTCTATCCTGGTAACTGTCCGACGCCCCGTTTCTCTCACAACGCCTGAATTTACAGTATCGGTTTGCGACAGAAGTAACCCTGATGATTGTTGCCCTTCAACAACTGAAATGGATTTAAACAGATTAAATTGCCGTTACCGAACTCTCCATCCTCCACTACTTTGCAAAACCTTGTGACAAGTAAAAATGAGTAGTTGTGAAACCCCCACTGGGCACAGGTTACAGTGCATTAGAGCCTAAACAGATTCTCAATGTGTCCAGGAGCACATGTATGGAGCCCTTCAGCTACCTGCGAACATCTGCAGGGAACCAACCTGGGAAAGGCTCAACACTAGCAGCAGAAGCTGGATTGGCCTGCAGACAGCTTCACACACAAAAGGTACACACACACACACTGAGTGATACCACACACCTGCTATCAAACACAGGATATTAAAGCCATGTGCAGAAAGAGCTTTAGCGACTGAGTGGCTGGCTGTCTGACTGATATCTGATCGGTTGGCTGGCTGGCCAGCTGGGCAAACCTGAGAAAGTGGTATTTCCTCCAGAGTGAAAGTACAGCTGCCATCCAAGAGCCTGCTGTTTGTTGTTCTACCTAACACTCACTGTAATTAGGCAGATTCAGGGCTGCCAATAGCACACACACAAACACACACACACACACACACACACACACACACACACACACACAC
>CALSCE010000091.1:3167450-3185288 GCA_943593645.1 Bovichtus variegatus | reverse complement strand
ACACACACACACACACACACACACACACACACACACACACACACCAAACTGCATGCTTGTCAAATTTCCTCATCTGGTTGATCAGGCCTACACGAAGATGTTTTTCATGAACAGGAGAAGAAGAAGCAAGAAGCTGGAGTAGAAACACACCCGGAGTTCAGAAGGGTCACAGGTTGTCTGAGCTTTTGGGAGCTTATTTAACGAGCAAAATGTGTTTAAAAGCTTTAACAGCACGACTTTTGTTGAACTCAGGATTCCATTTAACAAGTAATAATTACCAAATATCCACTTTTACCGAATACGCCACCTGACATTGATGTTCACAACGCTTTTCTGCACAGACCCGACTTCAAAGCGCGAGAACAAACGCAGGAGAGAACCCCGCGTTCCCAAATGTGAGGAATTTCACACGGCTGATAGATTCCCTGCGCTTTTAGTTTGAAACGTATAATCCTGTTTCATAAGCACTGTTCATAAATGTGCAGCAAACAGAGGGAGCGAGGACTCCGAATCCCTTTTTCCCCTCCCTTTCCCCGGCTAAGTGATTAAATTCATTAAAATCTCTTCAAGTAATTGCAGCTCATCTATGGCAGAGTAAATATTCAATTAATAGTGCTTTTTTTTTTCATAGCTGTGATTCCTTCAGTCCATCGAGCATAGCCTCGCACGTCACCCCTTCATTAATTAAAATTTCTCTTTGGAGGTCAATTAAATTTTCATTAACTATTCATTAGCCACAATACAAGGCAGAACAAAAACCTATTAAAAGACGAGTTCGTCTTCCCGATGCAGTTTTCGTGAGTGTGTGTGTGTGTGTGTATGTTGTAAGAGGGGGGTTGGGGAGGGTTAATCTTTCTCTTTGCTTTCCTCCTGGGCAGAGAGTGGGCATAAGCTCTCTCTGTGTCGAGGTGGCGAGCTGAGCCGTGGCGAGCCAAAGCAAGAGCTCTTTACCGGTCTCCGTAGCGTGTTTGGCCAAGGCTGACTGGCTGCCAAACAGCCAGAGACAGAGCGGGGATGAATCAGCACTGACAAGGTGAAGCCAGCTTCGTGTTCACGGGCTGACAGCTCAGGTGCTCAGAGAGATGGAGACACAACAGATTACATTTTGGCCACTGCAGAGAGAGAGAGAGAGAAGGGAGGAGAGGGGGAGATAAAGCAAGAGAGAAGGAAAGAGTAGTACGCAATGGCTTTTTGGACTCTGGAAACTTTTCTCAGAGATAAGAGAGAAAGTAGGACTCAGGTTCGTGTGGGTAGTAGTGTGCCGTCAACGTGTAGCGGTAAGCATACCAAAAATGTGATCATTTGGATAGAGTGGGACAGACTACCCAGGGCCCCAGTGGGAGGGCTCGAAAAGTCTGAAATGAAAGGTTTTCTTATTTTTATTCATTAGTAATTGTAACATTGGCTGAATAAATTATCTTTAAATACAGTTTTATTAAGTCTTTGTATGAAATAAAATAAGTAGCGGAGGCTCTCAGAGTTCCCTCGAACCTCTTACGACAAGCAGAACATGGTTTAGTCCGCACGTCTGCACTGGGATTCATCTTCTAACACAGCGTTGAGCCGAGTGCTGATGCTGCCTGGAGCAGTAACTGTGCACAAGTCATGTCTTTCCCCAAGGAAGGTAAATCCTCTTTTCTTTAGTCTGGTACTTAAAGTTAATACAGAAGCAAAGTTAATGCAAACTTTGTCTCGATACCTTTAGTAATTAGTAGTTACTTTACAGAATCAGATTAATACAAAAATATTATCAACAAATAAAATAGGATGTTTTGTTACAGCAGTATATACAGTATGGTCATTCAAAGTAGCTCCACCTTTACCAGCTGCAACATTGAAGTATATTAAATCAATAATTATTATACAATAATATCTACATTATTCTGAATTTCTTTTTTTTTTTTTTTTTTACTGTACTTTAAGTATATTTTGATGCTCATACTTTTACAATGTTTTTCTACACTGTGGTATTGATACTTTTACTAAAGTAGATTATCTCAGTACTTCTTCCATCACTGCTTTTAAATAAGCTTAAACCAAGTAAACATGATATTCCAGAGTTTGAGTATCGGAGTTACAGGAAAATCAAAAAGCATTTAAGAACAGTATTTAAGACATTCACGCAGTGTCCTCCTCCAAGGGTTTTCATAGTCTGAACCGGGATCAATGGAACATTAGTATTTCTTTAGCCCACAAATGTATTAATCCAATTATTGCAATAATTCTAAAATCTATAATAATCTGAATATGATTATTTGATATTCATGGGTTTTAAATGAAAGTCATTTGAATTTAAATCATGTGTTTCCTTGTGTAGGAAAAACTATTTTTGGAATGTGAAAATTTTATATTTTACTCATATCTTTGTTGGATTCTTAAAATGATCTCTTACCTAACAAAAGAGCAAAACTAAGAAAACAATGGTGAATCCCAGAAATCAACAATGGGTAAAAAAATTGTGAATACGAACGACAATAAGAGGAAATGTGTTCGTATATGGCTTGTTGCATTTGGCCCATTGTTATAAAGCCCCAAAGTTTGCATAGGGAAGAGGTCAGCATCAGGAAATCATGGATCCAACGTCTCTCGCCATAACAATGCTCATACTTAAATTCAGGATATCTGCCAATACAGAGTACGATCCAATACCAAATTTAAATCAAATTGTATTCATATAGCCAATATCACAAATTACACAATTGTCGCAGGGGGCTAAACAGACTGTAAAGCACCCTGCACTCATCTTCTCAAATTTAAAATCCGTGCACCTCCCTGTGTGGGACTCAGTGGAAACCCTTGTGTATGGCTTGTATGGGTCCTTTTGGAAGGCCAGCACAAAACGGTGCATTTTCTTGCGTCTTGTGTAGAATTTGCTTTACATACCTAAACTACCAAGACAGTTGGTATCCAGCAAATCTTCACACCAACAACAACAACAGAACAGGTCACTTCTCAGTATCATCCAAAATGATCCATATGAGAGTTTTCCAATCTGGTAAACTTTGGTAAGTTTAGGCAACTAATAGCAAATTTCCACAAGCACGATATAGTCCACTTTAGCTGCGTCATGCCGAGCCGGGCCCTCCTTTGCGGCAGAGTCTACCGGGGCTGACTTAACAGTATCCTACTTCAAAAAAAGCATCGTCTTGCACACTACATTTTTGGGGTATTTTGTCTTTATTTCCCGGTAGTGTTGAGTTAGAAGATGGACAGACATTGCAGGGGAGAAAGGGGATGACATGCAGCAAAGGCCCCTGGCCAGATTCACAACAGGGATGTTGCAGTTCAACAGACTTAAAGCCAATATTGATTGTTGGTACAAGACAGGATGTAGACTGTGTCACTAACTTTCTTTGCTCTACCATCTCTCAACCCCCTGCTGAAAGCATTTGGCGACAGTGTAACGACATCATAATCCTTCTTGTGTTGTTTAGAGAGGAAAATGATTGCTATCACAAATGTAAGATGTCACTTGTCAAGATCAACATAGGTCGTTTTAGGTGTTTGAGCACACGACCAAATTCTGGAGGAAGAACAATCTCAAGGTGGCATATCTCTTACAGATTCACCCAGAAGCATTTTTCTCTAGCGATGACATTGACAATTGTGTTTTAATGTTTGCGAAGCCTAAATAACAGAGTGCTCTGTCTTTCCGACTCTCTCAACTCCCCTCGGATTCATCCTGATAGAAATAAAATTGTGCCATTGTGAGTGATGTCCTGCAGGGTACCTGCTCTCAAAGTGGAGTCCTTGAGGGAGCAGCAGGGGAGTCCTTGCAAAAAAAACATTGAATCTAATTTTAATTTTAAATAGTAATTATACCAACGAGAAAAAGTACAAGTGACTATTTTAATCACAGGTTTCCCTAGTAAGTCTATTATCCAAGTATAGACCAACTGTAATTCAATTCTAAATGACCAATTATCCAATGGGCGGTCCAAAGACCAAAATCTGATCAAACAAGGGTCCAACAAGGTATTTTTGATCTGTTGGATGATCCTCTGTAGCAGGGTACCATAGATGGTAAACTGCAATGCATCCTATATGCTCTTCCATTGCCCGAGTCTAACCCTGGGCTAACTGCTGGCATGCAAACATAAAGTAATCATAACATCAATCTCACCATGCAACTGGGCAATTTTGAAAGCAGCCCATCTGTGAAGGCTTCCCAATTAGCTGCCGTCATATGGCACAGGATGGAAGAGAATTCTGATACACGCTGTCCTTGGTACACCGCCGGACAGGAGAATAATAAACAATATGCTTGGCTGATCCACTGTTAGGCTGCCGGATTTCATCTGGAAAGCCCTTCAGATAAAGCCGAGGCTTTTCTTGAACCAGAGCACAACTATTATGCATCCCTGAGTAGGTGAATGTTTTTGCATTTTATCTTGGATATAGAGCTCACATTGTCTGCCAAAACAAACCGCAGTCGGGAGCATCGATCAGGGATACAGGCGCATCAAGGTACAACAGCACGGAAACAACAGCAACACAATAGGGGCTAGCACTACAGCAGTGTAGTGCAACATCAACGAAAAGAGTCAACAAAGCGCCAGCATCCATCAAAACACAGAGAATAGCATGCGTTTGTATACGTGTGTCTTTTACCTTGCGTCCACCTGTGTTCAGCTTTATGGGCGTGAGGAAGGGGTCAAAGATCATGTGGCTGGTCTCAATGTTAACTGGCGACTGCCTCTTCCCCACCGAGCACAGGTTCCAGGCCGAGTTCACCAGCCCCCAGAACGACGGCACTGCAACACAAAAGACAGAGCGGGTGTTCAAAAGGGCCGCGCCGACGAGATGGAGGCGCGGTCCACCGACAGCGACGGCCAGAGTTTGTGCCTCAGCAAACATTTTTATTCAGACCTGCCAGACGAATGTAATGAGCAGGCTTCAGCCGATTTGGGCTTTTGATTTTTCTTTGGGATTGAACCTGCAGATTGTTCCGGAATTATATTTCTTTAATGTTTAAAATCTTAATAAATAAAAAAAAAAATAATAAAAGACTTGCAGGATTTTGTTCTTGGTGTATCATCATCATTATCTTCATCATTTGATATGTATTGTTTTGAAACTTCCAATAGAATTGGAACATGAGTCAGCAGAATGTCTCGTTGGGGTCTGCTTTGGTACAAGTTCCAATACATACTGTGATACACCACGGCTCAAACCTGGTGAAGGAGTGTCATAAGAACATAAATCAATACATGAACAGTACACATGACAATAAAAAGGCAGAGGCAAAAAAATCATACATCTTGACAAACTTCAAAACTCACACCACATTATAAAACTTTCCCCATCGCAGAAGGACCCAGAGGAGGGGATTACTCATAAGAATTGATTCTGAGAAGTGTTCAGATTATTAATATTGGGTCATGACTGAGCCATTAATGTGTAGGTTTCTACTCTTGAAGCTTTTGAAGTGGAGCACATACACTGTTTATTTTGTTTTTGAAAATTCCATTTGAAAATAACTTTTTACAAGAGAGGGATAAGAGAAGTAAGGAATAAAAGATACAGAGAATACAGCATGAAGGAGACGAAAGAGCACAAACCACAACTTGTTCAAACGTAAAATCAAGAAAAAGAAAGGAAATGAGCTTTTTAAAGAAGTGCACTGATTTGACTTCTGAGAGTGAAGTAAGTAAAGTAGAGGAAAAAGTTCTGCCTCTTAAATAAAGTGGAGAGGAAGTAAAACGTAACTGTACTTCAGTTACTTTTTATCACTACCTCACATGTTTTTCATAAATATTGATGTACAATCAGATCAAGCTGAAAAGGGTTGTTCCAGCCATTTTGTACTGCACTCCCATGAAGTTGGGAGACTCACAAGAAACATATCCGATATCTACGCTGGGAGGAGAGCGTGTGGCGGTTTGGAGACGGACAGGTCTTCCGTTAGCAGTCAGCAGACTTTAGCCGACTTTAGCCGACTCTCCGCCGGATCGTCCAACTTTCCGTTGCCACCGTTAAACAGGTTAGACTCAGCGCGCCATCAGCCTGCCATCAGCCTGCCATCAGCCCACCGTGACTCCCGGATTCTGGGGTATTTGACACAAGTCTTCTCTCGCCTCTCGCCAAGCCAACATGCCATCAAAACGTAACATTACACGGAGTGTACAGCCTCCAGTGCCACAGTAAACTCGGGTATCTAAGATCCACGTGAAGATTCTAAGATAGCACAGATATTTAGACCGACTCTCAGTCAGTTCATTAGAACAGACTGCTGAAATTCTGACTGACAGGCTGACACAGGAGTGAAAAATACACAGTAAATATATCAGCAACAGAAGAGAGAGATATAGCTGTAGTATACAATACACCCTATAGAGAATACACTAATACTCTAAAACTTTGAATGCAATAACTTTTGGTAAACTACTACAACTAAAACATAAACAGAATAACATACTCTAGTTGGCTTTTTCTTTTCTTTTTTCTTTTTTATATAAATAACTAATTATAATATTAAAAAAAAAATTCCGGAAATGTGACATCAACGCAACAAATGTACCGTAACTCTTTCTCAATCCTGTGGAAGGATGCGGTCACCTTGGATACTTGCGAGCGTTCATTCTTCACCTACATTTAGGAACTATGTCACACCACAAGTCATTTCATTTGGAACCTCACAGGCTACCGTGCACCCAGATCATCCATCTTGAAGATACAGTAGCACGGAATGCTACTCTCACGCTGCAGTAGGCAACGCCAAGGTGAGACTCACAAAGCTTAGTGGGTGAAGCTAATCTGTAGTGACTTTTAGCAATTTGGTTACAACCTCCCTCTGAATAGAGGTATTTCAGAAGTGAGAGAAGTGGAATCAGCCCATAATGAGCGAACACGTGCGCTTGTAAGACTGAGGAGACACAATGGCAGTGAGGGAATGCCAGCACTGTGGGTGTGATGGGCATCTCAGTCACTTCCTTATGCAAGACTTCAATTCCTTCAACAGGGTGGGACACAAAGGCCTATCGCCATCTATTAAGTGGCAGATTTCGTTTTCGCTATGATATCTGCTGGAGCCTAAAGCTGCATTTTCCATTTGGGAAGACAGAGTTACAGAGAGATGAGTCGCTGGAATTTTGATTTCACGGTGTTTCCCGCAATTAATACATTTGAGCAGAGAGCATTTGGCTGAAGTAATTCAGCAAACACAAGTGATTGAGCCGATGCTTTAAATCTACATGACTAAATATCTGTCTTTTAACCGAAGGTACAATGACGTATATAATGTGCACACTGTGTATTGTGAAGGGTGTCGCTTGTAATAAGAAAGCCAACAGGAAATGATCCGACTGCAGTTCAGCTCAGTTCTACAGAATGTCTTGGCATCTTTTAGTCCATGGTTTTATTTTGACGGCCCACAACTTTACTGTTTTGGTTCACTCCCAGCACTCATTGACCATGAGCCCAGCAGCAATAGCTGTTTTTAATGAAAAAATTATTTCTGATGAACTGACTGTGCACTACCTGCTCAGAAGCAAACAGCAGACTGACAGTTAGAGACTAACAGCTAAAGATCCAGATATTTCTCCCAGGAATCAAATAGGGATACAAAAAAGAAAAGAGCTTAAAAAAAAAGAGAATATTAGACTGACATTCAACAGCTAATGTTGCTCTGTGTCTGCTGGGTGTGTACATGGACAACTGCTCCCTGGTTAGCTATAGCGACGTTATGAAAAGGTGAAAACATGCTTTAGGTTTGTTTTGCTGCCTGCAAGTAGCAAAAAAAAGCAACTAATGCAGCTTAAATATTTAAAAACTACAAGTAAAGCACAGTGCCAGTGTATTAAAACCATCATTTCGGTCATTATTTCTGTAAGACCCAAATCACTGTGTGGCAATTGGCAATTTTGTGGTAATATTAAGGTGGGTCCTGGGTGTGTTATACTGTACTTACCATGGTGAATATTACACACAATAAATGTGCTTCCTCAAATTCCATGCATCAAACCTACGTCTATACTGTTCTCCAGGACAGACATACAGGATTCACAGAGAGGGGGCGGAGCAGGGGGCTAACAGTGGCTCATGTTTGCCACGGGCCCACAAACTATGGAAATACAAACTGATGTATGTTGACTCCTTTTGAAAAAAAGGGATTTCTCTGATTTCTCTTTCTCTCAAATCAAGTTTATTTATATAACCCAATATCACAAATTATACATTTGTGTCAGTGGGCTTTACAGACTGTACAGGATACGACCCCCTCTGTCCTTAGACCCTCACACCACACAAGGAGAAACTCCCTAAAAGAAACCCCACAATTAAAGGGGAAACATGTTCTAAACCTCAGGGAGAGACTGAGGAGGATCCTCTCCCAGGACGCACAGACTGTAATAAATGTCGTGTTTACAGAGTAAAAAAAACTCAAACCCTTCTCGTAGTAGTAGTAGTAGTAGTAGTAGTAGTAGTTCCCGCTACAGTGTCCCCAGGCACATTACCAGTCATGTGCCGTCATGGCTGGTAATTATTAACAAAGAGAAAGGCTGGTTAAAAGCTACACAAAATAAGACCTTCCTTTGAATAAACCACAACGATAATTGAGCCACTTAAAAGCAATACAGCAAAGCTAAATCGCATAGATAATGAAATGCTGAACTTGTGAGTATCCGGTTTTAAATGTGAAGTAGGAAATTTGGATTAACAGAAAATCCTTCGAATGTGTCCGTCACTGACTTGAGTGGCATATGGTCACACACTGGGAACAAACCCTGGTGCAGTAAGTGAGCAACGGCAGTAAATGTTGAGGCCTTTCATCACCTTGTCAGACACTTACTTATTATTCACCCAAACTCGCAGAGTGAAAAGGCCTTGATACAGTGTTAAAACCAAAATAATGTCATTTTATGGTCACTGCAACCCGCCGTTATTATTTCAGATCACTTTGAGATAACCATCCAGACTTAATCCTTCACCGACTGAAAGATAACAAATAGTCCCACTGTACTGTAGATACAGAGTGGGGAATGTGCTACAGACCGTAGTTATGGCATTCTGTAGACCTTAGTCACACTGCAATAAAAAGCTCTTTGTGGTAATGCTGCCGAAGGTGGGAGTTCTGTCTGTGAGCTGATGTTGACCTGCAGCACACCACAGTAAAATAGTAAATACTGTAGCTTTATGAGCTATGCCTTTAAGCTTGACCTCAAGTAGAATGTTGTACATTATGTTGACTGAGTCCTTAAACACCAGGAGGAGAGTTGCTGCTTTTATGTATATGTCAGCAGCAGCAGCAGCGACATGGAACTAGATGTGTGGTCGCCGGCCACTCGCGCAAGACTTTCCTCATTTCTGCCGTTTGTACAGGAGCTTGATGAACTTTGGCAGACTGGCCTCTTGAGCTCCGATGTTCACGAAAGCCCCGAGCAGTGAAGTGCAATATTTGACCGAGATGCAGGAGGAGTCTCTGGTGATTCTGGAGAGCTCTGTATAACAAATCTGTGGCAGCTACAGCTGAAAGCTACTTCATAGTGTGAAAGAAGGCAATATTTCTGAAGGGAGCTCATGGGTTAGCTGCAGGAGCAGTAACACGGTGGAGTTTAGAAAGCTAACAAATGCAAGGTAGGAAGCAAAGGATTAATACGAATGCTCACTGAATGGTTGGATGAGGATGGAAATGATGTGAATCGTATGCTATGGCCTTCACTGTCTCAACCCAACAGAACACCTATGGGGGATTTGAAAGTGTGACAGTGCTCCCCCCACCACCATGAAATGAGAAATCCTGTTAAAACATGAAGAATTCCATGAAATAAGGAACATTTATTATTTTTTTTAACACGCAGGTTTCAAAGAATTTAATGACATCTCAGCGCGGGCACACACACACAGACACAGACACGCACACACAACACACACACACAACACACGTGAAATTATTATAATTTTTTTTTTTTTTATGGAATTGACAGACAGAGACAGAGACACTTGCATCTTCTGATGCAAAATCCTTCATGAAAATGACAGGAAATCCATGTGCAGAATGGGATTTGGAGTGTGAGCGCATCGATCCATTAAAGCCGGGCCCCTTGTCGTAAATGTACACATAATTATTAGCCTTTGATAGATTCCTGAATGCAACTACAGCGGAACAGGACATCAGTCACTGCTGGCAGAGGCACAAACACCTTTGTCAATACTCTACAGACACACACACACACACACACACACTCCCATCGCTCGGATACTTCTACATTTAATTTCGGCGGCTTGCGAGCATTAGAGCCACTTTCATTTTCTTATTGGCAAGCTGTAATATCGGACAGGGATATATAGCGTGGCCTTTTGCAGATGTCGGACAGAGTAGATATGTAATGTGCAAGTGAAAAGGGCAACTGAGGGTGGGAGGCTTCAGGTTCATGGTCGCTCTTCATCACACTTTCTTATCAAAGATCTTGAACTTTGAAAAATAAGTGTATGAAAAATTGTTTGGATTCAGTTCTGTAATTCTATTTGAATGAATGTATTTTCATTTTTCACTTTCATATATATTATTTGGCTTCAGCTGAGAGGGGCGTTGAAATGCGAGTGACAGCAAAACAGAAGGCCGAGGACCTTCCTTAATCCTGTTGCCTTCAGGACATGTAGGAAAAACGAGATGTACGATTCCACACTTTCTATGCCCAATATTCCCGTGATTGGCAGTAAAAAAACTGACATAGTTTCATTAAGCATAAGAGCAATAAACTGACAGATTTTGCAGTTCAACAGACACACTTTAGGGTTTGACGTTTCCCACTTCCACATAGCGCTGTGAACGCAGCGCAGTATTCGCTTGGTGCTTGCGATGGCGTCCGCTCCACCACTCGCCATTTTTAATACTCTGGGAAAAGATCCTAAATATTATGATATTCATTTTTGTAACAGAGGGACATACATGCATACAGGGAAAATATATTTTTAGGTGGGGAATTTGCCAAAGCTGGAAATGAATGACTATACGACTATAGCTACTAAATAACATTTATATTATTATTTATTTTATAAATCCTATTTGAATCTCTTTATGTTGCGTTTCTTTTATATCTGGTCTCAATGCGTATTCATGCATTTCCCTTTGAATTGCATTGTTGTTGAAATCAAATGTGTTCCATTTGCCTCAGTAATTTCAAAGTAGGCTTACTGGACCATATATGCCCAGTGCAGTAGGTGTACATGTATACTATGGGATTAGACGCAGAAGATACTTGGTATTATAACATCAGGATGACGACTTTCCAAGGAGAAATGCTCACTTTAAACAAACGCCGGTAGACCCTTCAATTAGCCATTAACGTGAACATCTATGTAGAGCATATGTGATATGTAGTACATGGGCAAAGACATGCAAAGCCACTTGCATGTCACATATTTACAATCCCAATTAGCGAGAGCTGTCCCCATCATTGATTATACAAGTTGGGTAAATAGTGAATCTACGTGCATGAAGAGGAATGTGACCCTCTGTCACAGCATTATTTAGTTTGACAGAATGGAGGTTTTCCATATACAACTCTTGCCTTACTGCGGCTATAATCTCAGTCCTCTGTGTTGGTGTGTGGGCCATGTTTGCAGACTAATTATGCGGCTGCCTCGGCCAGGTCTAAAAAGGGCCGCGCAGGGCTGTCCCTCTGGGCTTATTAGGGTTCAGGGTTGCGGTGAAGGTGTGATCCAAGGTCTGAAGAGACGCTCGCAGGACAATTAAGCCCTACATTAATTACTTCCACGGCCAAGTATCTCACGCATAGCCATGTAGTTATAAATCCTAAAGCCTGGAGGGACATTGTTTCTCATTATAGAGAGCAGCTCAGAGAAGGCTGGCATCAAAGTGCATTATATGGACATACTGTATGCAGGCACACCCAAAGGGGTTGAGGCTGCACCCAAAGCCTGGAAAATGTATCTATACAACAACTACAAACAGCAAACGGAAAAACTATTCCCAAAAGACAGTTAATGAGATGCACCCACACACATCTAAGAACACCTATGCATGCACACGCACGCACACGCATGCGCGCGCACACACACACACACACACACACACACAAAGAGCATTGTGGCTGGCTGCAGAGGTATGCATTTCATTAAACAGTCCCGGGTGCAGAGATAGCCTTAATGAAATGTCTTTATTCTGTCAACTGGATATGGATGAAAAGTTAGAGTAATAGTCTTTGGGAAACAGGAGGGAATTGGAGAAATGCAAAACTGCACACACACACACACACACACACACACACACACACACACACACACACACACACACACAGTCTCTCTGTCCTGTTCTCTTCTTCTCCCAAAGACCCAGATGCATCCAGTACATCAATTTCTTGGACAAGCAACAAGAAAAGTATAAAAAGTGCCTTCTTTTGTTACGTAAGGCTGGGTTGCAAATTTGCAACAGAGAGAGAAAGAGACAGAGACAGACAGAGAGAGAGACAGAGGGAGAGACAGACAGAAAGACAGAGACAGAGAGAGACAGAGACAGACAGAGAGCGACAGAGAGAGAACAGCTTGGGGATAAATGCTTACTTAAGCAGGTATGGAAACCAACATCTTAATGATAATGAATGTGTATGAGCAGCATTAAAAAGGAGCCGTCATATTTTGCTAGCTTTCGATTTGAAACACTTGCTCCAGCGCTGCAGTTTCCATCTTGTGGTGTGTGTTTAGGGGGGGGGGGTGCTTATAAGATACATTTTGATGAAGGAGATATGCTTTGTATAAAAGCTCTGGATAGGGACCAGATGCAGTACATTTCTAAAAAAAAAAATGTTTTTTAAATGAGATGAAAATTGAGATGATTCTGTGTAGAATAAAATATAAAAGGAAAGGGGCTCATTTATGATTGATCTTTATTTCGGGTGTAAGAACAACAGACATAAGAACGTCCTTGGATGCACAGTCAAACCCAGAGGTTAGAACATGACAGCGTAATGCGACACTGATTTTCATGCATCCATTTGAGGTGTGGGAGATCATTCCATTAGCTTATGCCAGTGTAGAAAAGAAAAATGTAAATAGTACCCCGCTACTCAAACTATGCCATACAAAACGCAAGGCACAAAGTTAACTCACTGTTTGACTCCCAAAGTCAGGAACAACTACACTATACTTGGGTAGGATAAGCTACTAAACAAGGGGGAAACACGATGTTCCTAAGAGCTGAACACAGTGCAAAATAAGAAAGAAAATAAAAACAACTTCACCAAATTGACAACACATGTCTATTTGCATGCGTTTCTTATTCTGCAGTTTGTTGATCTCTCAGGGCCACCGTAGAGAAAGAGGCCAACAGAACAGAAGGCAGACAGTGAGTTTCACTAAAGCAGTTTCAACTGTATTTCACTGTTATAAACTGCTCAACACTCAGCGACTGGGAAACACAGCATTGTTATGCTGGAATGGGAGCCGTTCATAGAGACCTGCACATACTGCAGAGAGATCAGGACCTCGGACAGCTCCAGCTGCAGGAGTGGGAGAGATTCCAATGCGTTCCAATACCCAAACTATTCAGTACACCAGAAGAAGAAAAAAAAAGATATGTCGTGTCCCAATACATAGTATGTCAATTGCAGTATGCCAAAAAATATCAGGCTGTCTTACTGCATTCAGTCACATTTTGGACGAACGCAACGTTATGACAAAGTAGTATTCCCCAAGTCTATGACTACTGCATTCAACAGCTCATACTTTCTAAGGGCATTACAAATGACTTCCTTTACAGTGACCTACTTGGTGCACGCAGTCTACTTTCCACTATTTTATTCTACTCGACTGTCTTTCAAGATGCGCACGTATTGAGGAACAATGAGTGAATGCACTACAGATGACCACGTGAGAGACAGGTGGAGGAAGAAATGCACGCGTCTGTATTATTTGAGGACTACACAGTCTATAGCCAGGTTTCCATCTAAATGTCAGGCACTTTAAAAAATTTTTTTTTTTTTATAAAATTGTTAAGTGTGGTGGAAGTTGGTTCATCAGGATAAGCAGTAACTGGTGCCAGTTCTCCAGTCAGGTACCATTGTACCTTTGCAGAAGAGAACACAACAAGATGATGCAATTAAAAAAAAAGGAGTGTCAGTCAAACCTCAAAGGGTGGAGAAGAAAGAAAGAAATGCAGGAAACATGAAATATATTTCATAAACTCACGTTTCATTTATAAATCATACATTTCATTTGTATGTTTCACACAATTTACTTTAGTAAACTATTTTCATTGTAAAAAAAAAAAAAAAATAGGGAACATTTCAAACACTTTTATAAAACACAAAAGGCGATGGGTCACAATAGGCTATAAAACTGAAAAAGCATCTCTGATGCTATGAAACGGTAATATGTGTTGTGTCATTTTACTTCCTGCCTGTGTTTGTCTGCCCCTTTTTACTTTTGTTAATATAAAGCATCTTAATTGAAGCAGCCGCTCAGAATCCTTCCTGCCTGGTCCGCTTCATCTGCCACGACAAGAAGTAGCAATTGTGAATTTTGGTTCAGCATTACATTACACTCTTCATACCTACGGTTCTTTTTACACAAAAAGGTGTCCAACAAAATGGAGGTCAGGGCAACCAGCTCTCTCCCTCCATGCTTACCAAGTCACGCTAATTTTTGAGCAATCAAATCCCTGAAAAGTTTGATTACACCCGACGTGCAGATTACAGGTACCGGACCAACTTCACGTCACAGAAGCTAAAGACGCTCCAACTTAAACGTTAAATGTTCCGACACTACAGCGGCTTTCCCTACTCACTGTTGTACCGTAGAGAGGTCAGTGCTTTTCCAACGCGGCTGTGAGGTCATGCCTTCCAAGTTAATAAATTCTGAAAACATCAATCATTGTGCTAATGTTGTGCTAATTTTCCCTTCTTCCGTTTTCTGGCTACAGTAGCACTGCTTGACCTCAGATATAAAAATAAATGACCACTTTGGATTTGTTATGGCCAAAAGCATCATAAAAATTGCAATTTCAGCTCCTGAGATTAGGAGCCGGAGTGGAGCGCAAGCTCCTGCAGGCAGCAGGAGTGCAATGTGCGCTCCGATGTGTGCAGCGCCCGTGTTGAGCGCCTGCTCTTGGGGAAATGGTCAGTGACACTGGGTCTTGTTTATGCTTGTCCTGTGATGCCGGCGTAATCCTGCTGGCCCAGCACAGCACGGAGGCCTCATTAGCACTGCCCAGTCAACAGAACAATAAACATGCCAGTCAAGCGAACTCCTCCTGTCACGTTGTTAATGGTGTGGGATATACGAGCTGGCGGCCAGTAGAAGCCTTCGCTCTTAGGGGCGGATTAACAAACAGGACGTCCCTCGAGGTGTGCTGGGGTGGACCCCGAGGGGTAGTGATGGAGGAGGATGTGGAGCACCGGAGGGGGGAGATTTTTCCTCCGACTCGGGTGTTTTGTAAGCGAGAGACATGGTGGGGTACGAGGACTGGATGGGAGGCGGTTAAGAACTCTCAACACATTTCCCCAATGAGTGAAAGGGTATGTGTCCTCCGAGGGCAGAGCGGGGACACCGAAATGTCTCGGTGGTTAGAAGAAGGTCCTGGGTTTGTAGCCGGCAGCTTTGGCTAGGGAAAGGAAGGATTTACATTTTACTTTACCTTTGCTTCTCTACTGTAGTTAAATCCCATTTGACCGGCCCCCTTTTTTCTTTAAATGCGAGTAAAATAGTTTCTAATGGGGTTTTTAATTTTTTTGGTTTATGTATGACCTGAGAACAATTAGACACTTTATTTTTTTTAAATAAACTCAATGAAGTGTCATTTTTTGCTGGCATGTGACTTTTTTTATATTGATAATTTACTACTACTAACTACTTTTTCTAAGAAGCTTTAGTGAACCCAACCAGATTTCTCCCCAGGGTAACTCGTTCCAGTGTGAAGTTGCGGTAGCCACAATGTAACTAAATATTATAGCAGTGTTACAGCATACATCATCCTTTTTTTTTGCCCTCTTCTGAATATTCACACAACAGTTGATGGGAAAAAAATAAAAGAACACTTGTTTTTTCTTTTGCCACCTTTTCTAAAAATGTGTGCAAACAGCTTAATAACACAAAGCTACTACAGTGACAGAATATCAATGCATTGGACCACAGCAGCCAGGATTCTCACTGCATAAGCAACTCGTCCTCATCGGAGTTCAAAAACAGCTAAACAGCATCGTCCCTCACAGCCGGAGAGAGAGAGAGTGTGTCAGTCATTTGCTGTGTTAATTACTGGCAGATCTTTGAGCGCAGACCCCAGACTCCATTTGGAAACCCAACACCGACTGATAAGACACCTTTCGGCCCGAGAACAATTTCTTACTTTTATCCTCTGGAGTTTCACGTCACTAACTCTTCCCCTGTGGAGTCTAATGACAGGTACGAGCAGAAAAACAACTGCAGTAATAATCACCTAAAAAAAAAAAAGAAGAAAAAAAAAATAAAAGGTAAAATATCCACAGCTCTGACAATCTGTCCTGGGACTCATCTGCAGTGAGCTATGCTGTGTAGTTGTCTGTATTAAAAAAACAGGAGCATGTATTGTGGGGTGAGCAAAAATAATGGACTAAATGTTTAATGGTTGTTCTTAAAAAGCGCCTGTGATGTTGGCTTAACACACCACAAGGGTGGCAGTTTACACTGCATAAAAAAAAAGGGATTGAAACAACCTTGCTGCATGCAGCAGAATGAGACTGAGCGCTAGCTTTTCATCCAATTTCCCACAGCTTTGTGTCTCCATTTCAATCACAGCAGGAAGCTCGGGCCTCCCCGACAGTCCATGTCATTACATTTTATTGTGGCCCGCTAGACTACGTGGCAAGCATGTCCAAGCATGTATGTGGGCTTATATGTAGCTTCCAATCCCCGGGGGAATGTGCGGGGGTAATCTCCGCCTCTCTGCCTCTCTCACAAGCCCGCTCTTGGTCGAGCTCAACTTGGACTCCTAGTCTATAAGGAAGAAGGAGGGCCATGATTAAAACACACAGTGGCACTGACTCCAGTCCTCTTGGGTCAAAATGTAACATCTCTTGAGGAAAGTAAATGAGAAAAGCGAAGCAGAATTAATAAGCAGGGTGAAAGAAGCTCACAGCTCAGTGACTCCATATTTGTTCTGCATTTACGTCTTTGCTTCATTGTTCAGTCTGAATGTCTCCCCCCCCCCCCCCCCGCCCGAGTGGCTGTCAGTGACAACAAAATCCATGCCATTGAAACCCAACTGGATAGTACCCAGATCGCCTCTCGCCCGGTGCGCAAAGTCAAGAGGCTCTGCATTCTCTGAAGGTTCGGTAAAGCCAGCGTTTCTGAAAGGATGCAGACAAGTCAATGACTGAAATTACATTTGGCCACACACTCTGAATTAAGACCTTTTCAAGATGTGCCCATTGACTGAGGGACCCGTTCCAGACTAATGAATCCATTTCCCACTTTTACCTCCCTCCCTCTCACTCATAAGCTCCGAATAAGGAAAGAAGAAGAAGAAGAAGAAGAAAAAAATATAAAAAAAGAAAAGACCTTTACACAAAAAAAAAAAAAAAAAAAAAAGAAGATAGAATTACCACTGCTAATCACTTGGCTAAGCGCCTGATAAGGTCCGGTAATAGAAATCATTGTGCCGCCTGCATGTCCCCGAAAAGGAGACTTCAATGCCTGCAGACAATGAGTCCATATGCTTCTTCTTCTTAGGCTCATTTCAGAGGGGAATATTAATAATGGCTCTTCTTTGACTCGGTCTGCTACTGTGTGGGTTGTTTTAAGCATAATTGCTTAAAGTCGAGTGACATCATCAACACTGCTCTCCACTCACTACCTTTCCCACACACACACACACACACACACACACACACACACACACACACACAC
>CALSCE010000091.1:3117695-3167440 GCA_943593645.1 Bovichtus variegatus | reverse complement strand
CACACACACACACACACACACACACACACACACACACACACACACACACACCCTGCTAAGGAAGCGAGGGAGAGTATTAGAGCTGAAAGCCCAGGCTGCTCCATGTTTTCACGAGAATAAAAAAATATAAAAAAACCCTCTTCTCTCCCACTGGTGACATGAAAGTGTCACCGGTGGGAGAGAAGATGTGACGCCTTATAGACCCCTGCAATGTTCTTCTCCAAAAAGGCAGGTCAGAGGTCAGTGGTAGCTAATCCTATAGGACGACAGCCTCGGAACAAAAAAATTTAAAAAAGGATTGAGAATCATGCCCGTTTCCTAGAATGGAGGGCTTGAGACTGTGCTTTTAGGTTTCACAGACCCACACTGAAGCGTCTCATCCTCGCCTTCGACCTACAGCAACAAGACGGGGCAGGCTGTGCATGGTAATAACTGACAACAGCTCACACTCAGAGTTGGACTATGGTGGCAGGTCAGTAAGAGGACAATGCACAGAGCAATGGCAGTAAGACTATAGCAATGTAATTGGCAATATTTCCGGCCTGACTCTTCTGTGGAAGTACTGGCTTTATAGCATTCAAACATAGATCTGTTATGCAAATCTTTCAAAATGGCTCTGCTTGAACATGACAGAAGTGATAGAACTGTGCGAGCGCATGGACGCATCCCTGTACCGTCATTCATTTACTTTTTTTTTCCCACAGCAGCCCAGTAGATTCCCTAACATCACTACATCATTTGTTAGATCAGACAGGGAGCTAGAAATTGGTTCTATTCAGTCACTTAAAAAAAAAATAATAAAAAATGTATCTGTATCTATCAACTACACAAACATGTGGAATCAGATGGCTCTTGCATTTCTTCAGTGACCGGAAAATGTATTCGTATTTGGTGACATGCCTATAGGGCCAAAAACAGTGGTTCTTTTTCAGCTTGTGAAGCATTACAGCTGAGCAATGCTCACTCCGGACCGCAGCTCGTCACGGCTTTGATGTTGCATTTCACAAGAAAAAGCTAATATTTTAGATCATCCAGAAGACATTTTTTTATTTTATAAATGTTTTACCTCTTTTTATTTCCTGATGATTATTTATTTCCTGTGGTTTAATTAAAAAATATCAACTAATTAAAATTTTTTGTAAATTAAAATGAAAATGTAAAAAAGCCGTTAAAACATTTTGAAAATTTACTCCCCAACTTTACATTTCGTGACCAAATTTCTGTCCTGAGGTCGTATTCTAAAACCTGAGCAAGGTTGTGGAATATGGTACACGCAGTACACAGGCTTAGAGTGAGAACAAAAGGCGAAGCTGAAATACAAAAAGAAAAAGGTATAAAGCAAAAACTGAGGTATATGTACCTGTCTGTTCTTGGACAGGTAAAGACTACTAATCACATGAACAGGACACAGCTGCAGGAGGCAAAAACACGAGGGCAGCAGGAGGATGCAAGGAGGGGCAAACAAATCACAGAAGGTGGGAAAACACACAAAGACAGGAAGTAAAACTAGATGTGACACAAGGGGACTTGATTTCTGGAAAAGGCAGTCAAACATTAGAAGGAGGTCTAATCGCCTGGAGATGTACATGATGAAACATACTTCTAGGTTCCTAAATGTGTAGACCAGAGGAAATACATTGTCAGGGACCTAAACGCCAACTGGGTTTAGTAATCCAGGTAAATGTTGATCGTGACATTTCATTTTTTGACTTTGCAAATAGTAGTTTGAAAAGATAATCTGAACTCAAGGTCAAGATAATGGCCCACCCCCCAACTTCAACTACATCTCATTGTCTTCATCAGCAGCTGGAGTTTGCTCAGTCATCATAACAAACTCATATCATGATGACAACCGATCCGTCTCTACGACAACTGAACAAACTCTGCTGATGAAGACAGTGAGATGTAGTCGAAAGCCCGATCAAAAACAACAAAAGCAAACAACAAAGATGACTCATGTTCTTGATTAATTCCATACTTTCTAAATAAGTTATTCATATCCACGAAGACGCAGTCCTTAATATGGACTTTTTACAGCCATAAACTGTCGAGATTCTGATTATGAGCAGAACGTCTTTTCCCTGTATCTGCTCCTACCTGCTGCAATAGATTTACAACCAATTAATGCCTTATATTTTGTTCTGATGGAACATGCTCACCCGGCCCTCACCGTGCATTTGTGTTTTACCTCTGGATGAAACATTTTGTCGGTAATGTCTGCAGACAGGCTTTCAGAGCCCTGAGTATACTAATGTACATTCCCATTATTCAAAGGCTCCTCGACAAAGAGATATGAATTGAGGTGGGAGAGTGTTATATCATGTCACATCATCCACAATGTGTTGGGAGCCTCTTCTAAAGACTGCGTGGGAGTGGGAGTGGGTGGAATGGAGACTTCTCATTAATTTGGTCACCGTAGTCGACTCTCAGCGTTGAAACAAGCACAAGAGACTCACATCGTTTATATGCGATCGTAGTCTTCCACTTTTAAATGCTAAAAAAGCCCAAATCAAGCAGACAGGGGCCCTGTGAAGCTGACATATACATGGCGAACCACCAGCACCAGTTATTTTCCTCATTCTCTCCCTTTCTATCGCTCTGCATTACTCACAGTTCTACTGAATTGTTGGCAAGATTCAATAAGTGCTTATGTCAGCTGTCTCCTGCATGGAATCGCACAGAGCAGCCAGTCCATAGAGTCTGTTTTACATTATCATACAAATAGCTCTCTGTTTGTGAATCACGTCCAGATAGCAGCCACACGGAGATGGACTGACAATGAAGTCAAATGCCTCCATAGATCTTCTTTAATGTTTTTTTTTTTTTTTTTTGTCTGGTTTTGCAGTGTAAAGGTCATCGCAGAGACAGGGTCACATGCTCACTGACTGGTGTGAATGGGATTCGGAAATACTCACGCATACTTGAGTGCACACATGTTCTTTTCCTGCTATTACTAGCTCAGCATCTGGATTAAACATATGGAGTGAACAGGAAGATGCTTGGTAAAGAGCTAATAGCTGCACATACACTCAGGCTGCGGGGACAGATAGATGTAGAGTGCATATAGAGAGAGGGAGAGAGGGGGGAAATCTAATCAGCTCTAAAGAGGAGAGACAATTCTGGGCCGGATGCCCAACAGAGGAGCGACGACAGCAGATGTGCAGATTTGACTTCTGAGTGCAATCCTGAGTGACTTTTAATACTTAGCTGCCTGACTGAAACCAGACTCAGGGCGTACTCAGGGTGTGTGCACAACAAGCATGTTTGTCGTCAATTTGATCTGAAGTGTTCTAGGGATGGATACTTGGGATTGAGATCCTGCTATTTTCTGGGGATTCTACCCACAAATGTACTTGCTTTTTCTACATAAGTGTACCTAAGGAAATAGATCAATCAATAAAAACCAGCATGTTTCCCGGGATCCAGTGATTTCTGGGGATTTCGATATCTGGAAATTCTCAACGAAGATGGCTCCACTTTCCAGAATGAACTAAAAACTTCTATTGTCAACCAACTCATATCTGAAAATAGACCTGGCTGCATGTTTTAACAGAAACCTGGTTAAATGGCGACAGATCCGCTGTTCCTATTGAGACGTCCCCTCCATGCTATAGTTTTTGAGCATTCTACAAGGCACTAAGGGAGACTATTTTGCTGCCACTGGGAAATATCATCAGAGAACACAGGATTAATTTTCATAGCTATGCCGATGATACACAACTGTACATTTCCTTATCACCAAATGACATCAGCACTATTGATAAACAATTCATTGATTGGTTCAATGCATTGATCATATCAACTTGTGGATGTTTTTTAACCAAAAATCCATGGCGCCAAATTCCAAGCCCCTTGCAAAAAGTGTGAGCGTGTTTCTAGCTTGTCAGCATGTTAGACATATTGCTAAAGTGCAGCCATTTCTCTCCGTGGCAGATACTGAGAGACTTAGGCATGTCTTTATTAGCAGCAGGCTTCATTACTGCAATACTGTACTTTCTGATCTTCATAAAAAAAGCTACACATCCAGCAGAAAGAAGCAACACATGTACTGACCAAGAAAGAGAGCACACGTTTCACCCGTCCTAAAGTCCCTTGATTGGTTGCATGTCAATTTTAAAATTGATTTTAAGATCATTTTCTTATCGCTCCCTGGACTGCCTGAATACTTGTCAGACATGCTCTCCCTATATGCTCCCCCTATATCCCTCAGGTCATCTGACACGGTCCTTTTAATTATTCCCAGGGCGAGGACGAAGACATACGAGGAGGCAGCATTTAGTGTTTATGGTACTCGCCAATGGAATAGCTTGCTTGAAGAGCTGAGAGCATCACAATCTGTAAATAGCTTTAAACACAAATCCTGAGACATATCTTTTAACCTTAGCCTTTTCTGATCTTAATGCACTAAATATATATTATTCTTTTATCTACCGTCTGTTACTGTGCGTTGCTTGTTCTTGTATTTTCATTGTATTGTTGCTCGTTGTATCGTTGTATTGTCATTGTATTGTTAAGCACCTTGCGTTGCAACTTTGCATGAAAGGCGCTATATATATATAAATAAAGTTGAAAGTTTATGGACTTATGTGTCTGTGTCCGCCTGTCTTTTATATACTGAAGCATCTCAACTATAAGACGTCTTCTTTACACCTCATTCACGTCGCCACAAAACTGTCGTGGCTACAGTCAAACCTTGAAATGCTGTATTTACTGTAATATGGCTGGATCAGCTTTTCAGCTGCACAAAGTCATCATTTGATGAACAACGTTCATACTCAAAAAATAACCAAATGGTGATGCCTGAGGTAGTGCTAGTGCTCAATAAGGTAGTCCTTATTGACAAGGGAAATACTGTTTGTGGAAGTCGAGGAACTCAGAAATGACTGGCTTATAATAAACCATTAATAAGAACACATTTTGGGTTGTGCGATAGCAAAAAAAAAAGATCATCCTTCAGGAAAACAAACACAATCTAAAGGGATTGTTCACAACCTGGCAACCCAAGAATACATTAGATATGTTTTATATATAATATAAACATTTTAATAGCATTAGTTTGTACCAAACATAAGAAAGTCAGGGCTAACTGACCCACCCTCATCAGGCTATACGTCTGCACCGTCTTGAATATTTGAAAGTCTACATGAATATGCCCCCCCCCCCCCCCTGAGATATTTTTTTGATGGCATGGTGTTATTCAATAGAGCACCACATCACACTGCAGCTCCATTGACTGGACTGGACCTGAAAGTAGCTGTAATGTAATGTATGACGACAAGAAAGTTGTAAGCTCTGTGTAATGCTCCTAGGATAAAAAGGCAGCATCACCTGCATTGCAAAAAAAAATAAAATTTTGTCTCACATTTGTCTTGAAGTGAGTTCAAAGGATTTGGAAAAAAGATCCTTCTCAGAGGATTAGCGCTCTCCCAGAGCTCATGTACAGCTACATCTGCTTGAAGTGCGAGCAGTGCGAGTTAGTCACAATCAAAATAAGGAACAAAAACATTACCACTGACTCAGCTTAAAATGCGCCGCAAAGCTCCTTATGCCATTGATGCACATTGTGTAATTGTCAGGCTGAGTCTGGCTGCATGTGTGCGCTCCATCTATGTTGGCACATGTTGACGTGTATGCTTAAAGAAAATGAAGGCTAGGGGCTGATGCGTGTCTGAATAGTTCTAATTATTGTGAGCTATTTGAGCAGATTATCCGTCGTGTCATGTGTTCCCAGGGCTGTCAGAAACATCAATGACACCCTAATCTGATTTCCTCTAACAAGAATGCATTCACACAGATAAATACTCTACAACATGAACTGAAATGTATTTAAATATCCATGAAATGGATCACTCCAGTGTGACATGTGTATGATATTATCCAGTAAAGTAGATGAGTCATAGTGCTGGACAACTGGGACAGTATGTGTGTGTGTGTGTGTGTGTGTGTGTGTGTGTGTGTGTGTGTGTGTGCGCACGTGCTGTGTGTCTGAGGCTGGGGACGAACCTTGAGGCTGGTTCTGGCAGCGAGGTTGCATTGGGGAATACTGAGCACACACGGAAGAAACTCCTGCTTTCCTACGTTTTATTAGGCAAACTACACATCTGAGCGTGAAGTGAACCCTTCACCTCAGAAGGTTCAAAGCCCTCAGCTGAACTTGCGTGTCGTCTTTCCGTCTCTGGTAAAAAGGTCAAATAAGTTACAATTTGCTTTAGGAGTATTTTCTGTATTTACAGCAGTAGCCTGTCACTGGGATCGTTGCGTGAGGGAGACAACAGGGTTGGCAAAACAACCACAAAACATTCAGCGGAGACAAATATGCTCAGATCCATTATGTTTTCTGCTGATTCCACCTCCCCATGTCAGATGCAGCGGGCTTTGCATTCAAATCTGACATTGTGTTATGATAATCCCATTACATTTGCTTTAACACCGTGGAAAAGACACACTTGCCCATTGAAGAAAGAAAACATAGTAAAATGATAATACATATAATTAGATTTTTTTCAATTGTGTCCTTGACATACTAACGAGGTCTGGTTTTATTACGTACAGTATGATTAACGAAACACCTACAGGTCAACAAAAACATTTAAAAACAATATTTAAATCTGTCAACAAATCCCATGAAAAGACCCAAACTAACAATAAATGTATATGCTAACAAATATTGTTTGCGCATCATCACTGAGCCACACTGTTGTACTGGCTGACCTGTTCTCTCATTACCATGAACACACACACTGTACTTACTCACACACACACACACACCGTCCTGCTGACACAGATACTCATAGAGCACCAAATGTGGATTAATCCGCCGCTGGATATAGTGCCGAGCAAATTATTATTTCCTCCTGTTTGTTTGATTAAAATCTACGGTGCCCAGCTGTTTTAGGAAACTACTGAGTCTTTGATAAAAAAATTAAACTATATATTTACCCGTGTGCTTGGGGCTGAATGCCACAAACACTGTAGGGAAGTATTCATATTCTTTTTCATTGAATTTGTTAACAAAAAGAATGATAGAAATTCATCACAGGTGTTTTTTTTTACTTAACATGCTTGGTTAGGCCTATTCATAGGACTGTGTGTGCATATGTGACTGGGCTGGATTTACCGCTTCCCTCACCTCTAAAAAGGTGTAACAATTTATACCACCTAGAGTTCTTATTAGGACATGTCTAATGATGTCACACCAACCAAGAGTTGGTTCGCCCAAAAAGTCATTTTTACTCACTTATCATTTGTAATATCTAGTTGCTGTTCCAGTTTTCAGTGGAACTTTTTCTACAGAAAAAAAATATTCACCATGAAAACTGTTATCAGGGTGTTTTGTGGATTATTCTGAATGAAAATCTGCGGTATCCCGGTATACTATGATATACTACTGTAGCTAGCAAGCGAACTGGTCGCTCACTGCTCTCCAAGCTAGCAGGCTTTCTAACCGTCAGTCTGTAACCTTCTTCCTGCTTCTGTGAAGAGGAGTTTTGGACGATCTGGCTCTGAGTTCCCTCCCAAGGTCAGCACCGTCAAGATGTCAACAGTGCAAATTTCACCGG
The DNA here is from genome assembly GCA_943593645.1 of Bovichtus variegatus. Lineage (NCBI taxonomy): Eukaryota > Metazoa > Chordata > Actinopteri > Perciformes > Bovichtidae > Bovichtus > Bovichtus variegatus. The sequence goes on along the minus strand of CALSCE010000091.1, from coordinate 3,159,881 downwards.
GGATGAACTTGATGCAAAAGATTTACATGGATTTAGTTCACTCCTGCTTTTGATCACCGTGATTCCATTCAAGTGAATTTATTTGGTTCCAGAGAGTAAGCTGCTCTAAACCAAATTCACTGTAGATTTTGTTTCCTCTCTTCTCCCTTAGACACGCTGTTTGAAGGTTTTTTTTGACGTCATGTTAGATGATTTAGTTATAGATCTTGTATTTCCTTCTCCCAGTTTCCCCTAAAGACGTGTGCCAATGCACAAAGCTGCATATTGGATTTTGCTAGTCAAGTCACTTTATTCCTCAATCCAACCTGTGTCGTCACAGGCCGCGGGATACTAATTCAGCGCTGTAACCAGGAGCAAAGCCCAGCCGTGACAGTGGAAAACTGAGAAAATCCTTAAAATACAACAGTGTACTACAAATACACTAAACCTGCAATAACGTGCTTGGCACCTCCTCTCTCTTTTTAAAGGCCTGGGTGATGCATGCTGGCAGCGTGAGCGGGACTTTTTTACTGAACTATTTGCGGCAAAAAAAGATAAAAGCAGAGACGACTTTCTGCAAGTTGTCAAAAGATAAAATAATTAAAATAAAAAAAAGTGTAATTTTTCTTGTGTATATTCCTCTCCAAATAAGGGAACAGTGTTAGAGAGCAGAGCCCTTTTCCACTGTGTTAATCCAAACTAATCCCTCGTACTGTACACCACGCTCACATATCTCACATGTCCCCTGCTCTAGATCCCTCTCTAATTACACTGAGCCCTTATCGTCCCAGCATCATTGTATTTTCTGTTCACATACGATATAGGGTTGTTTTTTTTTATCTTCGTGTACGTGCGTCCACAACAAAAAGGAAGGCCGATAATAATTCACTCATTAGTATGTTGGTGAAGTTCGATCACGCGTGCGCCAACGTGCGCAAGTATTAAACAAGCACGTGGTTCATTAGAGGACTGGTCCGCGCCCTCCTACTGGAGGTGTAACGTCTTGTAATCCGACAGAAAGCAACTACGTCTCTGGTCAGCGGCCAAAGCCTGCAAACTCGGAGGTTCGGGATGTCATCATTGACATAAATTGCGAGGGAGGTGAGGGGGGAAAATGGAGGGTGTCTCAAATTTTTAAATTATGACACTAAACGAGCTACAGTACATTGAAAGAAGAGACCAACACAGAATGAAAAACTGTCTCCATGACAAATAATAAATCATGAGATCTCAGATTAAAGAGCCGTATTATTTGCCCTGGCCTTAATCAATGAATCTCTTCAGATGACACCAGCCGCGCTTTTCTCTGTGGCTTAAAATAACGTTTTGTCTTTACAGGTCACGCTGTGATGGATGGACCTGGCACGTTGTGTATTCCTGTGGGCCAAGCAGACGGAAGATCTGTGTGGAGTAAATACTTTATGTATATATGGCAAATCAGCTTTGATTTCTACATGAAAGTATGATTGGGCAGAACACATTTGAAGTATCCAATCATTTAAAGGATACGTTCACCCAAATTACAATAAAGCTTATCTACTCACTCCCTCGGCGGTATCTAACCATGCAGATAGATTTGGTTTGATTTGTCCAGATTTTGAGATATGCAATATATTTCTGAGATTTCTGCCTGCACCCCAATGCAGTGGAAGTGTCCTATGGAGTTTTCTTAAACAAGCAAACATAGCTATACTTATATTCTGCGTTACACATATTCATTACTTGAAAGACGAAGAAAGAAATGGAGGACATGTATCCTAATTATGTCATTTCATATAGCATGACTTACTATTACATGATTCTGAAATCCGGATCTCTTAATAAAAAAATACAATCTTACAACTACGAGAAGCCATTTGTCTTGTAACTTGTTGGAAGTAATGACGCGCTATAGTAAATGAGCAACGATCAAATTCAAAGTTTGGAGATAAAAAACATCCTTCTTTATTCATTTCGTTGTCATTCAGTAAGTCAAAACAACTCTGCTAACGCGCCTCATCAGGACTGTGTGGATGTGGTTTGATCAGATTTGATTGACAGTGATTTGGAACCATAAGCAAACCGCCCAACAGCTCTCATCGGGTTTTGATTCAAAAAACGTTGCCAAATCCTGACAATTCATCAGCCACTTCGAACCACTGAGAGTGACACACACAGAAACACACACATACTCAGCTCATACAAGGCGAGCTGATTGACAAAACAGTTTTTAGGAGCTTTACTATTTTTAAAACCTGTGTTTTTCTCATCTTCTTCCCTTCCTTCTGCTGGGGGATTTCTACATTCCTTGGGGTCGTAAACACCGCCAAATGTCAATCAGCGCAAAAGCATTTGCCCACATGATCACACACACACACAAGACACAACCAAACGAGGTCAACCTACTGGTCAAAAACTCCACAGGGTTTCTGCAGGAAACATATTGAGATTTTTTTGCCGCTGTGGGTAAGACTGATATATATTTCGACTAAACCACTATGCCTCTGGGAACCATGAATGTCTGTGTACAATTTCACGGCAGTCCATCTGATAAATGTTCAGATATTCCAGTCCGGACCAGAAGTGGCAGACCGACTGACTTGACAGATCAACGTTGCCAACTTTAAGATGCCGATATAATGAGAACATTTAGAGCATCTGGCCAAAAGACGAGCATCAACCAATGCAACATGACAACATGTGTTGAAAGAAAATCCACTTTAAAAAAAAAAAAAGAACATATGTTGGTTGGCGAGAGGATTCTCACTGGGTTACTGTCCAGCTCAGAGCACAAGATTTCCCATGATGCCTCGGTTAATGGAGCACTTCTCGTGGAGCGCAGGGGCTCTCAGAGGACCCCCAAGATCTACTGGTCTTTCATCAGCCTCTGGGCGTCTTCGCTACTGCCTGAGAAATAATTACTGAACAGCTGAAACGCCGAGCAATATTTCTCCTGTCTCTGCTTCCCCTCTCCAGCACACCCCCCGAGGCTTGATTGCCAAATCATTTGAAGTATGATATGAATGAGGCAAGAGAAGCTGGAGCTTATGCATGAATAACAAATAAGGGATATAAGTTTCACGCCTGTTCTTTTTCCCCCTCCCATTGCAATTCCCCTTAAACTTTAAGATAAAGATTTGCTCAAACATGTGAGAATTTGTATCACTCAAATATATATCAAAGGAAATTGAAAGCCGACTTTGGCGTGCACATGCGGTAGATCCTGAATTGAATGTCACACCGTTGATCTGTGTGGCTGAATTAGACTTCTAAATATCTGGCGTCCCCACATACAGTGGATGTTTTGAAGGGGCATGAGTTCCTTTGATCAGCCGACGTTGTGACAGCCAGATCTCCCCCCCCCCCCCCCCCCCCCCCCCCCCCCCCCCCCCCCTGTTCCTCGTCTTCACTCATATGATGCGTCAGAACTAAAATAAGGTTCATTGCCAAGGAACTTGCGTTGGAGTTTGGTGAGTACAATACGCATATTAAGAGAAAATAAGAATACAGGGAAGGTACAAGGTCGAGAACATAAATGTAGAATAAACGTACTACGATAAAAATATCAAGGAGATACTTTAAAAAACACTATAAAAAGAATATGTACAAATGTCCACAGTGTAGTACGCGATGTGCAACAGTTTGTGCATCAGTCCGCGCTCCTCTCTCAATCCTGGCCTATAACGTTTTCCCTCTCCTATTCCTGGAGCCGGATCCCTCTCTTTTCATCATCGCCTCTCCCTTTGCAGTTCCACAAGCAGAGCTGCCACTCCACCAAACTCCTGCAGCACTTACAAAATGGACGCCCTGCTGAGAGCAGCCACCGCTCCTAGCGTGAGTGGGAGATGAGAGGAATTGTTTAAGAGAGAGAAACAAGATGACAGAGAAATAAAGAAAAAGGCCCAGAAGTGGGACCCTAAATCATTGCCAGTTACAGGCTACACATTTTGAGCAGGAACTTCGCTGTTTTACATGACTTGAAAGAGGAATACGGCTCAAGTTTCCTGGGGTTCCACCGCCACAGTGACTAAGGAGGCTGTGAGGAGAAAAGGAGGGAGAACAGTGTTTCTACTCTACTTCGAAAGCTACTGTCTTTGATGATAAAAATCCATCATGCTGCTTTATTTTGAAGGAATAGAAGGAAGTAGAGACGTGGAAGCAGCTGTTGAACCTGGGGAATGCTTTTGCCAAACCAGATTTGGTAGACTCCTAATGTCCGTTGTCGTAAATGTGTTTTCATCGCCCAGCTCTACTGTTAAATGCACCGACCAATCAAGTGTAAAATCACGACGAGAGCACTTGACAAACAGTCAAAAGAACTGAGAGCTACATTAAGATGCTCAGCGATTATTACAGGGGGAGTACAAAGCTACCAACAAACTGGGGGCTAATGGTGTGACGGGGCACACATGGCATATCACTTGATGGAGGGCTGAAGGTGTACAATTGCTTTTGTAAACCCGTGAGCCCCTGTGACCTGGAAAGGTACGAGTACAAAGGGCCCGGGCTATACTTAGCCCCCCACCTCCTCCCATCACTCACAGCGCATTTACCTTGTTGCTGCGGACGTTTCTGCTGACAAGAAAGAAGAAAGTGTGGAATGAAGGAGGAAGGGGAGGAAGAGGAGGAAAAGGATAAGGAGGAGGAGGTGAAGAATGAGGAGGAGAAGGACAATGTGGAGGGAGAAGAAGGAGGAAGAGGGAGAAGGGGAGGAGGAGGGTGAGGCGGAGGTGAAGGATGAGGAGAAGATGGAGGGAGGAGAGGAGGTGGAGGGAGAAGGGGAGGAGGAGGAGGGAGGAGGAGAAGGATGAGGAGGGGGGGAAGGAGGAGAAGGATAAGGAGGAGGTAGAGGAGCAGGAGGGAGGAGGGAGAGGTGGAGGAGAAGGTAGAGGGAGAAAAGGAGGAGGAGGGAGAAGGGGAGGAGGAAGAGGAGGGAGAAGGGGAGGAGGAGGGTGAGGAGGAGAGAGAGGAGGAGGAAGAGGGGGAGGAGGAGGGTGAGGAGGAGGAAGAGGAAGAGGGGGAGGGATTGGTGACCAGAAAGAAGAAAGTGTGGACTGAAGGAGGAGGAGCACAGAGGAGCACAGAGGAGGCAACATACAGGTTCTCAATATCTGCAAAAGTATTTTAACGTGGATGAAATTCTACATTATTTATAGAGATGCGCCATCACGTGGCATCATTACAGAAAACACATATTCCTGATTACTTTTCAGAATGATTGATCCCCAAGTTGTGTGATGTGTTGTGTTTGTAGAGTTGTAGAGATACATTTGGACTTTGAGAGCCACAACAGAAAACTGCATTTCCCACGTACACTTGCATGACGAAGCATATCTGGACTCTCTTTGATGGACCTTTGGATGGACCTTTGGATGAACCTTTGGATGAACCTTTTCCACCGCAGACATGTTGAATGTTTTAGCAGGAAGAGCAAAAGGTGTAAATAATATTATCAATGGCTAAACTAGGTTGACGTGTCGCTGTGAGCCATCATGCACTATACCATTCAGGGTACTGTGCACATTCAAAACTAAATGGAATGCAGCCATTATTAATGTTATTAATTACACTGGTGCACTTCCTGCCAATGATTCAAAATGTCTGCAACGGAAAAATAAAATCACACAAGTCATCTCGAGCGGGAGTGTGTGTGTGTGTGTGTGTGTAATTGTTGCAGTCTCTGCTGATGCCCCTCTGTGCTGAGCTTTCATGCTTATTCGAAATGTAATGTTTTCGGAGGCTATACTCACTTGCGATGTTTTCTTCTCCTAATTTTCGTCTACTTTGTTTACTCCAACCGACAGTAGCACTGCAATTAAACGCTGATGCAATGCCCCGGCACCATCCTAACTTTCCATCAAGGCTGAGATGTTTTTGCTCAGTGAGAACTCATTTGTTACTTCCTCTGAGTGCTTCCTTTTTGATTCTTGTTTGTGGCGGGGGTTTTTTTTCTTCCAAAATCTCCTCAAAGTCGGAACTCATTTTGTTGCTTCGGAGATCAGAGTGAGTGAAAAGGATTGTGATTTAGCAGAGGGGCTGCTGTCCGACTCTCACAGCAGCAGGGTTTTTACAAAGTGGGGATAATTTCATATTTGCCCAATTGCTCATTGGTTGTTTTCTAAGCAGTGTCCTATGCGCACGACCAGCAGTGTTTACTTTTCAACACAGTCTGAAAATGCGGTTATGTACAGGGTTTAATATACATTAGCAGGCCATGCAGCGATACATGTCTGTGCTCCATCTTCTGAGCTATTGTCTGCAGGGTTTGTATCAGGACGGACCAAAAGCTTAAAGTAGGTCCAAGTAGCATCAAAACTGGAGAACCAACGACTTCCTTTATCCAGAAGTGTCAGTCTCTTCTATTTGCTCTTCTAAGCTCCCACTCTCGGTTTCCCTCGAATAAAAGAAAAACTGTGTTTGTTGTAGTTGCTGCAGCAGAAGACTGTTAGCGCTAAACTGACGAATGAAGTGAGACTGTGTGAGCCGGGAGAGCAATTGTGCTTAAATAGACAAAGAAGATAAAATCCAAGGAAAAAAACAGATTAATCAGGCAGAGGAGGGGGGGGGGGGACTACAGTGAGCATGGGAAGTGCCTTTAAGATGAAAAAGACTCAGAGATGAGACAACAAGATGCAATTTAGTACGTTTACAAGAAGCCCCGCTTCGAAAAATGTTTTATATTTTTTTAACAGAACTTGAAAGTTCATATCACACTCTGACTCTCGATACTGAAAAGGAGTTTGCAAAGACAAAAGGCACTATTCAGTAGTTAAGTACAGGTTTTGCTAGCAGATTACAGTTACTAACGAAAGCATTTCCGTTGCTAATTTCATGTCGGTATAACTTAATCATTTAGCATTGAGCTATTGACTGTGACGAATAATGTGGTAATTACACAACTCAACACTTATTCCATTGCTTGAAGCTGCAATACTTATTTGTTTTGCCGACACATTGAGCAGACACAGAGAAGCAACTTTAGCATTTGTTTGTTTTAGTGCTCGTGATCAACGTTCATCTTCTCTTTTAGCTCTGTTTTGGTCTCCACCGACGTACAGTAAAACTATGTTGCTCTTGTTTGACATCCTTCACCCGCTACTCTCTAACTGTGTCTGTCAGCTGTTTGGTGCTGGGCAGGTAGTGTGCAGTGGCTTTATCAGAGCTTTTCTCACTGAAATCGGACGTCTGCTGCTTGAAACAAGGTTGATGCAGGCAGTGTTTCTGGCTGGAAAACCAAAACAATAAGCTAAAGGAAGCTAAAATGGCCTTTATATAGTGGAGGGAACTCCAGAGCGGGTGCCAATTCCCTGTAGATTTATAACTACAAGCGACTTCTGTCATATTACACAGTCATTTCAACTAAATTTCAGTGCAGCTTTAAGAAGACTTGTGTAAACATATAGTGAATTTAAAAAGAACCCCGTGTGAGTTAAAGAAGACAGTCTCTTAATGAAGGTTAGGAGAAGGATTTAGGTAAAAGATTTGAGTGGGATAAAACAATCTTTGTCAAGGTCTTACCAACGAAGGGGGATTGCTTTCCTTGTGCTTTCTCACCAATTACTGTATGATGAGGCTGAGTTATCGCCATCTGGCACCTCCGAGATTCTCCAAGAGTGTTCCTGGCTCTTGGGGCTGAGCCGCGAGACTATTTTCTGCTTCTATGTTTAAATCCGTGCACATGATCTTCAAATATATCAGTCGTAAGATTAGCTTAAATGACATTAGATAAACTTGGGGCGATCCATACGTGGGTTGTGAGGGCGGAAGAGCGGAACATGTAGAGCACAAGGCATACGTGTGTTGGGCTCTAAACGCACATTTACCATACCTACAGACATGCACACGCACCATCAGCAGGGCGGGCACAACATGAAGCATAGATTCTGAAAAGTCTCATGATACATCACACTGTACAGTTAATTAATGATTGATGACTCCAGCTGTCTGACTTCCTGGTTCATACGCTGTGACTAGCACTTCTAGAATAGCCCATGCTGTGTCCACAATGCATGCTTTCAGCTGCTTTTAACTAGTAATGACAAAATAAAGCCCGTCTGAAAAAGCTGACATGATGTGGTTGAAGCTTCTCACAGCTGGAAGTTAAAGAATGTCTCTAACAGCAGTTCATAAATAGTAAAGTTTATAAATTAGCCGTAGTTTTTAGAGATGTTTGGCTGAAATAAACCAAATGTGGATCCTTTCTGCTGTGTTTCACACATCCCCTATACGACAGCCGCACTCCACATTGTGAGGATTTTGCTCTATAAGTGAATGCGAAAAAGAGGTTGACCAAATACACAGATTCACCAAGTTCAGACGCTGATGAATCTGTTATTGAACCTTTTCTCTCTCCGCTCCCTCTTACTTTGCAATACAGGCGATATCAGCTGTCGCTAACTCCATGGGTAACTTGACAAAAGGCCAATAAAAACTACTGTATTCTCTTGTTAAAGTGCTCTCTGCTGCTAAAGATTATTAACGAGTTAAAAGAAACATCACTCTGTGTGTTATTTGTTGTCCCCACCCCAACAGAGTGATATGTCTTCTCTAATAAACAATCTAACGTCACTACACATCAATGTCAGCGGTCACATTGTCCCAGTCTCATTACAATTATATCAATAATTGAAGCTTATAAAGGTAATAGTTTTGACTCAGGACCTTCAGTATCGCTATACGTTCCAGTCGGTTAGTAGAAAATGGTAATGCACCATAACATTGTTACTGCACAATCAACAAACAGTAAATACATGTGTGTACACTCGATATGTTTTGGGCTTTGGTTTACTGACAACAAGATATATTTACAAATACAAATATATTGTATAATTGTAAAAACAAAAAAAAAAAGAAGAAAAAAAAATCTGACTTCAGGAATTCAATGTCTGACCTCAGAATACGTTAGAAAGTAGGGCTGAGATGCTGCGCATGTGCTGTGCGATAGTGAGCAGAAAGTAGGGCGCACGCCATTGTGACATTTCTGTGGCCATTTTAACGTGAATACATTTATACACTGAGTATTTGGACACAAGCAAAAACAAGATCTCCAAAAAAATGTACATGTGAGAATTGAAGACTGACATTTTGATTTGAAGATTAGGATTACATGTGGCCCTGCTGTAAGTGGGATAATACCCACTTACTTTGAAGGGAGGACAGACCTCCCTGCGCCTGGATTCATGGCGCTCTTAGCCCCGTGTCCCCCATTACAGTCATGCAATGTACAACCTGTCGCGTATTATTACGTATACTGTAGTAGTATACCACTGAAGGGTGCATTCTGTATACTGTGGACCTATACTTTGACACTGGAAGTACACTTTGTTGATGATACACATGTCCTTTTACTAATAATGGATTATGTTTATATCATATTGGAACTTTCAGGATAAAAAAAAAAAGTATTGATTATCTGGATAATTTATGTATTTTTGGTCACCTTTTCTGTACATACCTTCAATACAGATGACAGCACGTTCTGCTCATTACAGCAGATGCTGATCAATAAACACTGGACATCATTTTTAGATAAGATTTTTTCCCCCACTTTGATGAAATTTCAAAGACACACACACACACACACACACACACACACACACACACACACACACACCAGAGGCTCTCCTGTGTTTCTGTCTTTCCTTCCTCCTGACAAGTCGTCTCAGGGGAGAGAAGCTCCACCTTGGCAGCCTCTGTGGCTCCACGGGTCAACTTATTAAAACACTGAGACGTAGTGAGGATCTGACACACACACACACATATATACTCACAAACATTACACATTCTGTGCTTTGACTCCCAGGCTCCACACACTGAGGCTTCACTGAGATTCATCACTTTCCCCCCGAATAAAACTGCTGCACACACTTCTTGGCGACATATGTTAACACACACACACGGCCGACACACAGAAAAGCAGATGGACACATACACACCGCGACCTCTTTCTTGAATCTCCTTTTGGAAGCACTTGCTTTTGGCTTTTCCTATTTTGTCCGCCTCGCATTCAAATTGCTGCCACTTTATCCGTTAGACCGGTTGCGATTGAGCAAATAGACTCGACTGAAAGGCTCTGAGCTGCAGGAATGCTGGCTGTAAAAAAAAAAAAAAAAAATGAAACTACATAAGAAACAATGAATCTCGCCTTAATGCCTCAGCAGGCTGATCTGAATACAAATGAACAGCATTCGCAACAATGGCGGTGGCAGAGGATATCTGTCAGTGTGTCGCTGTGCTGACGCTGGAGGTCTGCACATTTAGATGCTGTTGGACCTTCAGTGGAGAAACGAAAAAGCAGCGGAGCAAGAAGTCCACTGTGTCTTCAGATCTCTGCACAGCCTGCTGCTTAGCGGGCTTATTTATTATAATTGTTGGTGCTTTGCCAAAGGCAGAAACAAGGGATCAATGTTTGGGGCACCACTTCAAGGAAAGATCATGGGGGCCTCATCTCTGTTGATTACTCGGCATCTCTCTCCCACTGTCTCCCTCTGTCTCCCTCCCCCACCAGACGTGCTGCAGGCCCACATTGAATTGATTAGATAAGACTCCTCTGATTTCAGCATGGCCCAGACATGATCAGTCTGGAATGCCAATAGTCCTGCTCTGTCCAGGTAATTTTTTCTTGACCAGCAGTGAGGAGTTGCTGCCCCCGGATAGCCTGAGGTTACATCGATTTATGGGGCCAGTATTTGAGTTTTATCAAAAGTGGCACACAGGCTGGTCAGCTACATCCCTGTCTGACAGTATGTATGTGGTGCAGTTTGTTTAATATATTTATATATTCATGTTTTCATTAATCAATAGTGATTTGGTTTTCTATATAAAGGCTATACCTGTAGACTGTAGATATAGATGTGACAGTTTAATCGGATTCCCACTGCAATTATTTTTGTATCACGCTGGATGTTGACAGCTATGGTTGGCCACGATGGTTCAAATACCGTGTCAGAGGATTTTCAATGGAAGTCAAGTGCGCCACACGCCCATCCACCCCCTGACCTCCACGCTGTCACGCTGTGCCTACCTACATAATGGGGCCCCCTACTTCCTGCATTGGCGCGGCACTGGAAGTAAATCGTGAGATACTGAATCATCCAAAGTAGATGTACTTTGTAGATGGACACTGGGCTGGAGTAAAAAAAGACGTTTGTAAGACGTTATTAACTAATTTCAATCAGAACCTTGGATAGCTGGTGTGCTTTTACAAAAACTCAAGAGTGTCTCTGCAACGAGACAAGCAGAGCACATTTTGACATCCTTTGCGCCGACTGCCGGTTGTAGCTGCTAAAAGACAGGAAAAAAGACAGAGAAAGGGACAAAGGGAACGGTGTATGTATGGCAGAAAGCCAAACGAGACTGTGGCGTGATGTAAATTAATCCAACAATGGGAAACAGAAGTAAACAATGGCGTAATAAACCTATCCAAACAGTGCATTGTGGGAATAAGCAGTGTGGAGGAGCTAATATCAGGAGGCTGAAGCTGCGTCTTACGGCAGGGGGGACCTAGCGCATGCTGAGCCCCGACAGATGTCGAGGACGTGAAGCAGCGGCGTCCTCGCAAAAGCACACAATTACTTGATGTTCGCTCTCCTCTGCCATATGTTCTCAATAGAAAATGCACCGGCACATGTGACATTAGCGCACACATACAAGGGATGGCCTGCTACATTCATTGACGCACATACTGTATTGTATCTACACCCCCTTGGAACGGCCGGAGTGCTGCTAAGCGAAATGTCAACATTTTCAACCCATCTGCCAACTTGTGTTCAGTGTATCAAGGTCTCAATGCACGGAAGTGACTCGTCAGCCGACAGACATTGGTAAGCGGGCGCGGCAAAGGAGATTATGGGAATCCTGTGCATTTATGACGAACTACACCCATAACCATACGACACACTGCGCCCTTAATCTTTTAATGCATCATATACTCACGGGAAACATGTTGTGCTTTTAATGTTTTTTAAATTTTTGGTTTGGCTATTGCCACTGTTGTTATTAAATGTGTGACTAAACACTGAGATGCTTTAGAACATAAGTGGTATTTTTATATTCAGTAAAAAAAAAAAAAAAACGTTTTAAAAAAAGGAAGTTGTTCATGTGCTGTCATTTGTGGAATAACAATAATGAATAGTGAGTTGTTCAGAGGGTTGCGGGATTCAACTTTGTACATGAACAGCAGACAACCCAGCCCGCAGTGTGCTACCTGCAGATGATAAGCTTTCAAACCTTCACAACAACGCAGACGGAACTAATTAGGCCTACTGATAGCAGTACTTAGAAATACTCCTTGTTTTTCTCTAGTTTCCCATCCAAGTCTTTCATCTCTTTCTCGTTCGACAGAGATTCGCATGAGGCAGACGATTTGAGAAGCAGGTTTGAAAGTGTTGAGCGACTTTGGAATGTATTAAATGTAGTTGGGGGTCAACTGTAGGTAAAGTGTTGCATGTGGCATAGATGCCCTTAACGTTCGAATGTGCAACCATTTAGTTTTACCAATAATAGAAGAATATCCAAGTTCAAGTCAAACTACCTCAACATCTGTGGCATGACTCGAGTTTTAAAATCTACATTGTTGACACCAAATATACTTTTAACATCGTTCTACTCAGTTTATACAGTGAATGTGAATATTTTTAACAGTTGGCAAGAATTTAAACACATTTCTTTCTTTTATGAAAAAGTTGTATACTTGTGCTTTCTGAAACTAATACTAATATATCTCTGTATGTCAAACAGAGATATTTTTCCAGTATTCCTTTTGAAATTCAAGGATATTTTTCTATTTGATACTGATTAAAATGTTTTATTTTTTCTTCTAATGTTACATTACATTCTCAATTTACAAACAAACCATTGTTTTCTGACAGTGTGTTTGACGTCGGTCCTGATTGCACTCACAATGTATTTACAGCAGCACACTGTACGTCACTGGTGTGTGAGTGCTGAGATAGGCTCCTGTAAAGAATGGCTTATGTTCCATTTTGGATCCTGTTCCCAGTCAGAGAAATACACACGTTTTAAACTCTGACGTTAACACATCTCCTGTTGAGCCCTTATTCTTTCCCATTTTTTTTTTTAGAATCACCAAAAGACAATGAAGAAAAAACATACAGGTATGTTGTTAGTCCAAATGAACTCTGTAAAGGTTTAGGTTGTTGGCATTTTTAAAACGCTCTCTGGCTAAAGATCAGCTGTGACGTCACTTCTGTGTCGCGCAACACCATCAGAGATGCTAACTTATCAGATTTCATATGGGATTCCAAAGTATTTGGATTAGATACTAGATTCAGTTGAAATAAAATGCCATCAAATCCCACCCCTTATAGAGAATGAAGGATGGATGGAACATCTGCAGGAAACCTGTCTGTGATGACAATAACAGACAATGACATGCACAACGTGCACCTGTGTTTACTAAAAATGGCTTTTTCGTTCTTTTCTTCATTTTATTTGACGTCGGTCTCTCTGATGGACATTGATTCGAAGATGTATTTTTTTAAAAAAGAGTTTTTTTCAGAGTATATTGGTCCAGACTGCTTCTGGTTTGAGAGCCAGGAGGGCAGATTGAGCTCTCTCCTCTCAGTCCGCTTCGGTGCTAAGGAAAGAAATGTTCATCAATCCTTCCGTATCCTGACCACGCAAACAAATCCCATCGGCTCCTCGCCGACTGTGATGCGTTTGCAAATGCTGGTCAAACTACCAGTCTGCTCCCCCAGCAGCGCGACGGCTCAGTAAATCTCCCCGCAGCTCATAAAAATGCTGGTTGAATTTACATCAGGTGTAAATTCCTCCCCAGGTCTGTGGCCTGACAGGCCGACACACGACCCCATAACGCTCAGAGGGGAAAATGCATGAAGTCAAATGAAGCGAGGGTGATAATGAAACCGATATTAGCCTGGTTAACCTTCAGCCGAGGAGCAGCACCCTGCAGCTTCCTCCTGAGAGCATGCGGAATGGTTAAAGCTCTGTGAAGTCATCCGTCTGCTTATCCGAGGGCAGTAGGTGGGCTCCGAGCATCAGAATGGAATAATGCGACGGCTTGTACAAATATATAGCCAACGGGAATAGTTTAACTGGTGCCAAGCTAATTGTGTCGTCAGGTTTCACACAGTCGGGGGGAAAAAACTGCACTGCGTCGAATCTCTATTTAAAACTGGAAATCTAATTGTTCTAAAAACTAAAATGAGCCTGATTATGTTTTCAATTTATGAGACTGAAAACCTAGGGAACAGAAATCACCAGGGGATTTCTTTCACAGTTTGGCTTTGTTTAGAACTAAAATGACATAACTGAACATTTGGCAGTTTGGCAAATGAGAAACATTTAGTAACATAAAGTGAGTTGTCATCCAGGATTGCATCATAAAGTCAAACTACTCTATCGAACATCTTGAGGGGTGTGTTCTTCATGAGCATACAAGATTTAGAGGTTTTTATTTGCCCAGGTTTTGAGCCATCTTTCTCCAATATGGTAATTGAGGTGAATGGAGTTTTTCTGACGGAGCTCACAGCAGTGAGGAACAAACACACGCTTTTCCAGAAACAATGGCACAGTTACACGGGGCCATCCACTGACTTCTCACACTTTTCATGGGGCCAACGGGCTATTTTTTTTTTGTCAGAAAGAAGTATTGAATTTGATGGGGGAAAAATGACGGGGGGGGAAAAAACAAGATATGAAAATGAAAGGTCTGGCGTTGCAATTGTTTCATGCGGAGTGATGTAAATATTTTTTGTAGCATTAAAAAGCATCATCTGAAGGCCAGATTGCAGGTCCAAAATTGATGTAGAGATAATTGCAGGTAATGGGTGCAGCACGCGTGTCCCAGCTTCGCCCGAGTTTGTTAAACCTGCTCCCTGAAACAGGCCCAGGAGTTGCGAGCATGCAATACAACATGCGTGTACTCTTATGGACAGATTACGGCTGAAAGAGATTCAAAACAACTGCAAACACCCAGCCGCATCATTTTGAAAAATCTGAAGTGCCCAATTCCAGCAACTGTATTAATAAATACCTGTATAGGTCAGTGAGGGAATGTGTTTCATTGTAATTTTGGGTCAACCCTTGACTCTTTGTACCCTTGAAACATCTCCTTCACATTGTATTTTGGCTTTTTTTGTCAGGTGGTTTCAGGTCCTTATCCCTCACTGACAGCTACAGTCTGATGACAAGCCTTTAAATCCAACGCCGCGTTCAATACTTTCAAAAAGTGACTTGTTCTGTCTGACCACAGTGAGTTTGACAGGTGCAGTAATTGAGTCATTTCCTGTGGAACGGCTTTGTGATTGATTGATTTGGATCAGGACAATTGCCCGCTTGTAGATAATGTCACGATTTCGGCTGCCTCACGTTGCCATTGATTCACACGCTCATTGCTATGCAGACGGCTTGCTGAGTTAAGTTTATAGCGAGGAAAGTGTATGAAAGATGGTGAGAAAACTTTACAGTGAAGGCTGCAGCGAAGCTAAAAAAGAGTAATCCATCTCGCCATGCATGAAAAACACCATTAATTCTGTTTAAGTCAACATCTTATAAATGTGTTACGTTAGCAGACTGGTGAGTCAACAAGTTTTTGGTTACAAATCGCAGAGTGTGGCTTCTTTTATGACCTTTGAGAGGAAAAACACAGAAATCAACTTGATGGAATATTCGTTAGCAGGGAGTGATTTGGTGGACTAAGGACTGTGTATGTGCCCCGGTAAATGCATCTTAATTGAAAATGATTTCCGACGTTTGAAATGGATTTTTGTGTCAAGTGTCGTGTGCAGCTGATGGGATTTCTCAATCGGACGGAGAAAAGGTTATTCCAACGAGCAGATCGAGTGAAAGCCTACCACACTGCATCAACGGGGAACGGCACACATCTCATCCTTCCCTCCTCGCTCTGCGACACACCTATCTTTCATCACCATCTCGCCGCCATCCCAAGGAGACGGAACACAATGTCGTTCCACATATGGTAAAACGTATTACAAAAAAAGAAAAGAAATCACTGCTAGGCACAAGTGATGAAAGGAAAGCCAAAGATGAGGGCAAATGAATAGTTATGTCATTATCTGCCTATGCCACTCAGTCCCCGCTGTGAGCCCCACCTAGATAATTCATCTTCGTGTCCTTGCTCAGATCTGTGGAGCAGATTTGGTTATCAACGGGGGGGTCGCTCCCTCCTCCTTGCAGTCCAGTCCGGTGAGGAAACTACAGGCTATGTGGTTGAACTGCAGCGTCCTGCTGGGGAGCCTGGTTTAAAGAGCATCGCACTGTATTACTCCATCCTCGGCCCAACCCACAGCAGCTCATGTATTTACATGGGGTTATCTGCTCTTCAATGCCGGGCACAGGGCCACACGCCGGGCCCGTAGGAAGCGGGCTGGGGGACATAATGGGAAAATCTGACCTCTGAAAGTGGGTGAAGAGCAAATCTCAGTTACTTCTCTGTTAGCTCAGTGAACAGATGCGTTAGAATAAGAAAGGACGGTTTTGTGGGTCCATGAAAAACCAGCGAACAGTGGAAATGAAGGGGTAAATAGAATTATGAAACCAATGGTTTGCAAGGATTTTTCAAAAGTTTTCACATGCTGATTTGTAAAGAAAATCGAAAATAGGATCAGTCACACAGGGATATTTAACAGGGAAGATATATCATTCATTATGTCAATAGCTAGACTTGTTTTATCACCATGTTTCATGCATATACAGTCATTCTGCTCTGGAAGAAAAAAGGTGGAAGGCACCAAAGTGAAATTGGCAGGAAAATAGCCATAATGAACATTTTTGAGCTCATAATATTCAGAAGTTGGCCACATAAAACAGCATGCGATGTGTTTAAAAGTGTGTATGTGGGTGTAAGTGGACTCAGTGCCAGCCCACAGGTCCAACAGATCACCAGAAGAACTCCCACCAGTCCAGATGTTCACGTCAACCCCTGCTGCTGACGGCTCGAGCGAAACTCAACGTGAAGCAGCAGAAAGACTCTTTGTGTTTCTGTGTGTGGGACCATATGACGGAGTGATTTACTATACATTACCTGCTGGTTGCAGATTAATATGAACTGTTTTACTCCCTGTAACCTTTGATATAAATATGGTGGAAGAGGAAAAGAGTATAGGTTTCTAAGTTATACAAACCCTTTTTTTACTGATGTATTTTCCAATGCAAAGAATGTTTCTCTGTATGTTGGCAGCCCTCACGGCACAATAAAAAAAATCTGTTCAGTCAAATGGGTGCTCCCAAGATCAAGAATCAACTTTCAGTTTCAACTTTTCTGCCAAAATGTGCAAGAAGTCCTTAACGTGCTCAGCAAAAATGGAAAGGGTGAACTTCCTCAGCTCCATAACAGCAGAGGAGACGCCGTCGGTTGATGGAAATTGTGTGATACGGTTGAAAGCTTGAGGAACAAGCTACTAAGTGGACTTTGAGTGGAGATTGTCTCTTGGAAGATGGAGGAAATCAGACCATTCAGCCACAGGGGACACGTGTAGTTTTTCCCCCGGGTGTATAATATAATAATATAATAAAGGCCCACACAGCAGCCACTGGGGTCAGTACACTTTAAGCTCAATCCACTTTTATAAAACTGCATCTCCACATGACAAGTGGTGTCCCTTAAAATGGTCACTGCAAGTTTTATCTGCCTCTTCTTGTATTCCTTTTCTTACACTGTAATTAAAAACTAAAAAAAGGTTGTTATACTGTATTAACCTACATTACAACAGTCTTAGTTATTGTGGAGTTATTTTGGTCATATGTAACATTCCCTACAGCCAACTAGTTCAGCGGGCCAGTTAACAAAGTGAGGCAAGATCAGGCGCTTCTGTATCAGAGACACTCGCTGGGAAATCCCCCGCAGCAGGTCATGCTACACTCTACTCGACCTCGCTCTGTGTGCATTTATGTTTTCTGGTGTCACAAAGAGCTCACAAGGAAATAACTGATCACAAGCACTATGAGGCAAACCCAGTTTAATTAGGTTGATTTGAGCCGCCGCCACAACAACGTTCAACCTCCACAACGGTTATGTGGCACCTGAACGTGTAGCAAGAGTTGAAACCTCTACAGTATGCCGTTTGACCTGCAAACCAAAACTCACATTGATGCCAATTGGGTTGGGTTGCCAGTAAATTTAGACGGCTCTTGCACTCTTCCGTTCACGGACTGACCGCTCACTGAGGCAGCGGCAGCATTAGGAGTTCGATGCGTGTCTGACCACTATTGACTCGTCTGCATTTGAAGCCATCAGTGCACTCTGTAGGAAGTCTTCGGACACCCTCTTCCTCCGCCAGCTACCTCGCACTTACTATGCAAGGCGTTATTCAGCCTCCGCGAGCAAAATGGTGAGCACAGAGAGCCCGAGGATGTAGCTTAATCTCTACATCTCTCGGAGCACGGCAGGCACCACAACACAAGCCTGTGATATAACACTCGGCTTTTGCATTCTGCTGACATTCCTCTGCGGATCCTCGAAGACAAAGGGAAGTTGTACCGACAGCGAGTCACTCCACAGTGATTGTTTTATTCACTTGCGCCCCGGCTGCTCGTTTCGGTTATTGTTATAAAAAAAGAAAACGTGTGACGTGTATTTTATCGTTTTGGTATGCTTCACATTACTAAACAACTGATATATGTAGGAGCAGGGGTGAATCATAAAGCACCTTGTGGCATCTGTAAGCAATCTGTCCTCAGCATTGTGTGCAATGTGTTTCCCTCTGGGGGTGTTTGTAAGGAGTTCAAACACAACACGATTTACCCAGGCCATGTAAATCAAAAGGAAAGAATGGAGCGCAAGCATCGGCAACATACTGTACTGTAGTGGAACTGCTGCTCCGCACACACACACACACACACACACACACACACACACACACACACACACAGTACACTAAATTCTCCTAAATGCCACCTTGAGAAGCGAAACACACAACACAGCCGCAGACAGTAGCACGTGACCTCAAATAAACACAGCCAGATGAGGAGAACCAGATGTAATCGTGTATTTTCCTCTGTAATCTACTTTGTCCCGCAACTGGCTCAGACGGCGGCAGATTATTTGACTTATATCACAATCTGTTATCCCCTCAGTACACAGTATCAGTAACAATAAAAAGGAAATGCTATTTGCCGAAGATGTCCGTGGTTAGATATAAAGCGGGCCGTCAGTGTATCCTCTCTGATGTGATATTGTCTTCAGGAGATGTTAATATATGTGGAATAGACACAGCTTTGACCCACACGGCTGCTTACAACGCAAACTGAATGCTGACTTACAGTCAACCATACAAATGCGGGCAAAAACGGGTACAGCTAACACGTAACAATAAAGGGCAGGGTGAAGATTTGATGGGCAGATCAAATTCACACTTATGATGAATAACAAGCAGAAACTCGGAATGTATTCATGTATGCTATCTGAATTACAAACTGTCATTTTTTGGATTACATCATCTCCTTGGTGTGTCTTGTGTGTGTTGCACTGAGTGTGTCAGGGCTCCACAACAGTGTATGGCATTTCTTATGCAATAAAAGCAAATTAATTAATTAAGCAAAACTGGTAATTTTCTTTCCTCTCTTTTGTGTTTTTTCACGCAGTGCTAATGTCATTCAGAACACAGTTTACATAGACTCTGCATGAGTTAAAGGGTAAATGCAATTTTACACAATACAGGTCAATTAAATACAATTTAGCAAGTGGTTGTGGTTCAACATGTGGTTCTTTTTAATGCATCATGTTTTTGACTAGATTTATTCTGTATACACACTTGCAGCTTAAGAATACACACCCAAGTAGACAGAAACATTTTCTTTATTTGGCTTATCTTCTTTTTTTTTTTTTTTTTCTTTTTTTTACAAATGCTGCATATGTGTTGTCGAATATTTTCTTGCCTGTTTTGCCACGTTACGTCGTGGTCCAAACAGATATTTAAACAAAACACCGTCGGAGCGGAAAGAGGAAATAAAACATCAAGGAACTGTCAGAGAAAAAAGGGTGAAAAAAAAAAAAAAGAGAGCAAAGGAATCAGTGAAAAGACATTTAAATGAGATGGAGTGAATGTACAGAGTAACCCAGACAGCCACTTTTGACTGAGCATATCTTAAGTGATCAGTACAGATCAAAGACGGAGAGCGTGAAAAGAAAGTTCTCCTCTTGTCAGTGTAAGTTGGAGGCCACTGGTGCTTGCAGTAGCAGGGTGATTGACAGCCAGCCACAGATTGACACTGACCTGTGGAATTTAAGGATTTAAAAGAGGCGATGAAAGAGTCTGCACCCATCATCACAGGGTTACTGTCAACCATAAGGAATATTTTTCAATTTATAACGGGTTTTTTTTCTTTGCGTGGCTCTTTAAGAAGATACCTCGAACCCCCCCACCAACCTTCAACTCTATTCATCCCACAGCTCTCTTTCTGTTAACCTCCACTCGGGTGCCTCTGCTTTCATCTCCGCACTTGGTCTAACTTGGACCTGACTTCTCTCCTCACATACCCTCTCATCAACCCTTTCCCTGCCCGTCCCCTCCTTCTTTCATCTTCCCTCTCCTCTTCTCCTTTCCTTCTCTGCAGGCATTTCTTCTTCTCTCTCGTTCCGATTGTGCCTCCCTCTAACATTGCCTCCTTTTATGTCCTTACCTTTTTCTTCCCTTTCTTCTTCCCCATTTGCTTATAACTCCTTTCCTATTGTGTCCCTCACCATCTCCTCATTTTATCATTTCTCTCCTTTTGTGTCCTCTCCTCTTATGTCTTCCTTTCGTCTGTTTATTTTCCTACCTTACTTAATCTCTTCTTCTGCTCTTCTGCTTGTCCAGTTTCCTCTCCTCTCTTTACCCGTTTCCTTTCCTGCTCACCGTTCCTCTCGTCCTCTCTCTCTCCCTGTTGTCAGTGGAGGGTAAATACAGTGCCATCCTGTCTGAACCCCTGCCATCCCACTGCCACTTCATACCCACAGCTGTCGCCGTGTGTACACAAGTGTGTATCTTTGTGCGGGTGTATATGTTTGTGTTGATCCAAATGGAGTGTGTCTGTGTAGGATTTTGCAAATATCACATTAGAAATTGACAGAAGGTACCAAAAATGTAAATACTGCCCTAACAGTATCCCCACATGTTCTCCACCTCCCTGCAGAAATTGTTGGAATTATTTTCCTGTGTGTGTGTGTGTGTGTGTGTGTGTGTGTGTGTATGGCCTGCTGGGCTGTGAGCCTTAACACCACACAGGCTCTCTGCCACAGACTTTCTTTGAGTGTGAACATACTGAATGTGGACTCCCTCACACACACACACACACACACACACACACACACACACACACACATACACATACACACACACACAGGGAGAAACCAGGCCACGGGTCCGAAGGAGAGGGCTTTTGTTTGAGTTGTCCATTATGTACTGGAGGGACTGCAACATACAGGAGGTGGAGGTGGAGTCTGATATCAGTGCAGTAAAAGTAAAGAAATAATTCCACTGACTGGGACCCATATATATATATTTTTTTTCTAAATGGCCGTGTGAGTGTTTTAGTGGCTGTAACAAATGTCTGCACACAGAGAGTAAAATCCTGGCTCAGAAAAATAAGCTTTTTCTTCCTTTTCAGCAAAACTGATCCAAAGTATTATCCGTTCCATTGGTGGACACCCTCAACACTAAACTACAAAGAGGAAAAATACTGGGATGGTACCGCTGTGTACCAAAATGGAAAAGGACTGGAGCAGCATATCAGTGCAGATGGTAATATTTCACCATCATAGGTAGGAGAAATTCTTACTGCAACTGTCATCTCCAATGGGGCCAAATCTGTTTAGTTAGATGCTGGAGGCCCATCAAACAGCCTCCGGTGTGTAGTGCGGGCTGTCAGAAAGCATCTCCTGCACTCTTTAGGCACTGATGCCACCACCGGGAGGCCTCTTCTCAGCAGACTTGCCCCCCACAACACAGTAGCTTCTGCAATTTTCACAGTCTCATTTTCACCTCCAGTGCAGGGGGCTGGCTTGGGTACACTC
Organism: Bovichtus variegatus; assembly: GCA_943593645.1. Classification (NCBI taxonomy): domain Eukaryota; kingdom Metazoa; phylum Chordata; class Actinopteri; order Perciformes; family Bovichtidae; genus Bovichtus; species Bovichtus variegatus. The sequence goes on along the minus strand of CALSCE010000091.1, from coordinate 3,137,929 downwards.
AAAAAAAGCTGGCGATGTGCTATCGGATATCCATTTTCTTTCCTATAAACCTGCAGGCGGTAAATGGTGCGTGGCGCTGTCGGTTGTGTCTGTGCCTTTAATTGGTTTTCGATCAGCGATTGTCACTTGAAGAAGAACTTGCTACTCGCCAGACATTTACAAAGTACCTGCCAATTAGCCTCCTCCATGGATTCAGAGAGGAGCTTAGCTGCAGTATTCAGTGAAAAAGAACATTTAAGGGGATTTTTCACAACACTGCTTTTTGGACTTTACAACTGGCGGATAAAATTCTATAATTGGTGCTTGGTTCTTGTCTCAGTGGAATGTAAAAAAATAAATAATAAAAAAAAAAAAAAAAAAAAAAAAAAAAAAAAGGTTAATCCACTCACCAGCCTGTTAAAAAAAAATATATAAAAACTGCATCCGCTTGTTTAATTGCTGCAAACAAATGTGGCTAACACGATTGTGAGGAGGGGGAAAACACAGGATTATATGAAGTTCTGGTGATGAGAAGCTGTGACAAAATGCTCTGACGGGGGGGTTGATGGCCTTAAAAAACTAACCGTCAAGATGTAGAGACGAAGGATAAGATCTGATGATTAGATCAGATGCTCTCACATTCGAGATCAAGAGCTGTCCTCCATGCTTTGTTAACAGCAGAGAGCACAACCATAATCCTAACTAGAGCACTGCATACATTACTCAACACTTGTGCCAAACGCTTTCATCCCATTTAAACTGGAGAAGTGGCTGCCATGTCAGCCGGGTCTAAGTTCTTTCAGTAAATGCACCAGGCAAGTTCCTACAAGTAGGAATCACCAAACTCTCTTAGCTGGAAACCTGTCATAAATCCATCATTTCAACATGGTGCAAGCCAAGTATTCAGGAAGAGATGCACATTCATGAGACTTCATCACAAAATGATTATATAGGCCTAAGGCTAAAGTACCCGTTTCGACAATGTTGAATGGTTTCATTCACAAAAAATGTCAAGAGTGAAAAGGAGAAGTTGAGACTGCAGAGCTTTAAGTCCTGCTGTCAGAACTCAGCAGAAGAAACAAGAACAAATGTGTCAGCAGGCATATTAGGGAAGTGAAACAATCAGAGAATATTAATAAGCTGAAATGCTGTGCCATATCAAAGCTGTACTGTGACCGAAATAAAGAAGGCATGGATTGACGTGATGTCAGATGCCTAAAAATGTCTTGCTAAATCAAAGAGGCCCATGACTTATGGGAGGCCGTCACTGGGACCCGACGGTGACAAAGAGAATGCATTCATTCCACTGTAGGTAACGTTCCACTGTAACCCAGAGGCAGCTGGTGGTGTGTGAGTTTTCTGAGCAGCTAAACTGATGTGTAAGCTTTTACAAAAATACATTCATTGCTTAAAAAAAAAAAAGAGAAAAAAAGGGAAAGACAAGTTCAACAGAATAGGAAGAAAATGAACATTTTGTTGTTTTATTTCATTCCATCTACAGAACTTCCATTGTACTCCGACCAGTTTAAAACCGAAACCGCAATCTGCATGCCTCGATACAACTCAAGCTAAATGACTACATTGAATTATTTGTCATTTTGGGGGAAGCTGCCCTTTAACTGAACAGCATGTATTTGTAAATGATCATGAAAACAGTTCTTAATTCTAATTACTTTGAATTATGGAAGAGATTTAATTCGCTGGAAATGAGCCTTATTATTGTGCGTGTAATAATGACTCACAAAACAGTATGAACTGGCTGTTAAACGTTTCAATCCCTAAATGAGCGACAACAATGTCTTGGATAATATAGATCCCTCTGACAAATCTCATCAAATGGAGAGCTGTGGCTATAATGAGTGTGTGTGTGTGTGTGTGTGTGTGTGTGTGTGTGTGTGTGTGGCTCTTCCTCTCTCCATCCTCCCCTTAATCGTCCTCCACAGCTCTGTCACAAGCCCCGGGTGGGACCTGACATGGAAAAGTCCCACTGCTTCACAGACTGCAGTTATGCCCCATTACATCTCCCCAACTGGGAGACTATCAGCAGGATTATGGCCACACAGAGGGACAATGTACCCAGACCTTAAGTTCTGTTGGCACACTGGGGCTGTCAGATGTCTCGTGTGGGAAGAGGCAGCCGCCAGTGAAGAGAAGGTAGCAAGCTGCACGGCTATACCACTGATGACATGTCCTGCGATGTACCGGGGTTCAAATTCAGCCACAGCCGATTTTTTTTCTGTGGTATGAAGAGAACACATTTAAGACACTTTAGGACGTCTTGATGATACCTGCCTCCTCGGTTCCTATAAGCAAGACCGACCAGTCACGCCGAGGTGAGCGGGAACAATATACTGTCATCTGCTTCTGTACCGAGACGCGTACAGTCAACAGAGTGCTGAATACGCAACGCTTTTGCAATATATTATCAAAAACTTCAATCACGATGACAACGACTGAGATTTTGACAGAAAAAGAGGATCAATCCAAATTAAGAGGGGCTGCGCGTATCCCCCCTTTCAAAATTATAAGATTAGATTGCCCCGGTCCGACAGGCAGCGTTTCAGCGGTTCAGGCTGACCCATGCCAGGGCCGAGGACCATACAGTGACTACTGACATCAGATATGAAAAAATAAAAACTCTCTGACCACCAGTCGGTTCGGCCTGGAATAGACCAGCCGGAGTCTTCCAGAGCTTCCAGATGGCCAGTCACCACCTGGTCATGTCATGTCAGGGGTTTTACAACTTGGGAGGAACTACCAGAGCTTTTGACCGTATCACAGTCTTATTTGTAGATGTACATTACTCAGTTGTCACAGGCCAACATGGACAACAGGTCCTGAAAGTGCTGAGAATAATGAAAAGTTGGACAGTTTCAAAACAAGTAAATGAACTCCTGCTGATGAAGAAGAAGCGGTGGTAGGGTCAAAAGCTCTGGAACAAGCGAATAGGTGGATCTTTAAAGTTGTTTTTGCCGAATGCTGTTTTTTGAGATCAAGAAATGATCGCGCTCAACCGAGCTACTGAACTCAAAGACTAACCCTAACACCATGTGTTATGGACTGAAGCCAATATGTTCTGGACTGTAAATGTGACCATGGCAATCATTTAAATTATGCAGTGTTTTCTCACAAGGTTTTTTTTATTCCTGGCAGTATGGACAAGGTTTTGTAGCAGCGTTTAGACGTCAAGAGAAATTACAGTTATTTTAAGACCCCGTTTTATTATAACGAAGACTTCCAGGGAAATCAAAGGATGCACAGAGGAATGAAATTGTGTTTCTCCCGGTCCAAACTAAAATAATGAACGTTGCAACATTCGGAAGGAGTGAAGAAAAACACTTGGACGACGTATAAGATGCAAGGTACAAAACGACATACAGAAAAGGTAAAAAATATGTCGTTCAGTACCCAGGGCAAACACTATAAACCTGTGTTGTGAAAGAATAAAAAAAGCAAAAATATAAATATGACTATATGAAAGGGTATTGCAATCACAGCAGTACCTTTTCCCTAACGTTCACCGCATCAACAGCCCACCCTGGTATAGTTTCATCTCAACACCCACAATTCCACATACTGTCATCTGCAGTAGCCAAAAATTCATAAATGTGACAATATCATTTCTTTAAGAAAAGTGCATGCACGCAGACGGAGGAACTCAAGAGGCTTCCATAAATCAATCTCTCTATCTTGCACGTGTCAATATTCATAAAGTGACACCGCTGCTACACATTCATACAACAATAAACACAGAGAAGCAATCCCAAAGTGGCTCAATACCATAAATAACATAAGATTGAGAGTATTTATTTTCTTACTCCTAAAAATATATAGATAGATATTGGTACAATCACAGAACGATAATAAGAGATGTGGTACGTTTTTGTACTAAGAAAATTTGTCTTAAAGAATTCATATTATATTTGAATAGTCAGTATTAAAAAAAAAAATGTATATATACAGCCCGCATCAAAGGTTTCCTTTGCTGATTTTCTTCCATCCACCATTTTTGTTTAGTGTCCCACTATATTTAGAAAGTAATTACTGTAAATAAAGCAGTGTTTGTACGTATCAACTGTAAGATAAATATTTTATTTATTCTGTAATTAAATTGTAATGGCCTGCTTTTGTCACTTGACTGATGTCATTAAATACAAACTGACCTGTACCAATTAATGATAATCTGTAATGAAACCAATCATTCCATCTAAGAAGTGAATATGCTCAAAAACAATACTTATCGGCAATGATATGATTGTTACATTACATAATCTGAAACGTTTCAATGGCAGTTTATTGGCTGGCTTGAGTGCCGGCTCTGCTTTTCCATTCTGTTTTTGTTCCTTTGATAATATAATCGATTTAAACAAAGTTTTACAACACAGCAGGCACTCAAACTGTAAGTTGCACTGCAATGTTAATCAAAGTTCAGTCGAATTATAAAATCATACACGAGACACAAATGAATGAGCGCATAAAAGAAATGAATCGCATATGTCCGGCGCACTTCCATTAATTACAGTGATGCGAATGAAATGCCTCAGCCAGACATGTTTGCACTATAGAAAGAAACAGAACAGCGAGTGAAACGGGTGACACGGCTGAGGACGAGGAGGTGCGAGCGAAAGGGGGGAAACGGATGCGGCACTTAAAGTTATATGCAACCTTTACCAAATTAAAAGCTAATTGAGAGAGCGCAGAAAGGATGAGCAATATTTCAAAGGACAGCCACAGTGACACGGGCCGGAGAATGGGATTACATTTGCTTTGCTAACCTCGGGGAGCGATTGTCTTAAGATGCAGATTTTTGACCTCTGCGGAGAGAGTTCCAGGGCAGAGAAATGGGCCATTAACAGGTGAAGAGAAGTTGAGAGGGCTCAGAGCTCTGATAGCACTACCGTACCAGAGCCGAGTGGAGCCTTGCAGTCACATTATTGGTTTTCCCAGTGAGAGAGAAGATATTATTTTCATTTCAATGTCTACAATATTATTTTGGCCGCCAATCAAATACATACAACTTTTGTTCAGAACCCCTATAACAGTCAGAAGATGAAATATTCAAAAACTCGATCCCACAGCACTGATCCACATGAAATAATTGAAATAGCTGAAGTGTAGATAAGGACTTAGATGATACTCGTTGTAGTAGATTGGTGCTCTGAGGGAGTATAGTATTACTCTGAAATGAGCAAAGGTGTTGTAAGACTTTATCTTCAAATGGCGTGCCCCTATGTGCATATCAAGTAGAAACTGGAACTCCAGTTCACGACGTTCCACGACATCGCTTAAGACCAGTCACTGTCCATGTAGACCGAGCACAATAGGAATGCGTTTCATCAACATTATTTCTCTCTGCGTCATTAAATAGGGCTTCATTTGCAGTGAAAAACAGCTATGAAATCCTGGCGGCTGCAGCACAAGGTAACTAGGGTTGGGAATACTCCGCACAGCCACAGGAGGATCATGAACAGTGTTTAACTGCTCCAGCTGTCGTGCGGTGGTTAGTGAAGCAAGTGTGCCGCGGAAACCGCTCGAAGAGATAGCCGAGATATAAACGGAGCAGCGAAACCGCCAAGTGGTTGGTGCCAGAGGGAAGGACAAACGGGCACTTATTTATGAATGCCTGGACATGCTGGGAAAGCCTCTGTGTTTGCTTTGGGAAACAGGTGCCTTCATTCGCTGTGTACACACCGTAACACAGGATTACCTCACTGTGTTGCATTGCATGAGGCCGCTTTTCCCCTAACTCGGTCTTCACCGCAATATGCCAACTTTAACCTTCAGCAGCAATTTAAAAATGTGTTAGAGTCACTTCGAAAATGTTCATGTCAAAAGACATTTGACCAACCCAATTTAGAAAGTTGGGTGTAACCCAGGGGAAAGTACAACGCACCTGCTGAATATCTCCGCAAAAGACTGGGACTGTATTCGAGTCCATGGGGAGACACTAGTTTTTTGTTAGGAATGTCTGTAACAGCTGAATGTGTTATTCTACTGTGCATCTAGGTGGGGATGTTGAGAATGAGTATTCCAATAAGAAGGTATTAAGATTTAAGCGTGGTGCGTTTGCCTTAATTAAAAGGTCTCTGTGTTAACACTCAGCTGTGACGGCTGCTGATTTCTCTCACCATGTTATTGCTGCATCCTCTTTGCCCACATTTGGATTTTGAGTCATTTACAATGCAAGGGAAGGATCCCCACACTAAACCCTTTTATTACTTCTGTGTTCAAAGCAGCATCGCAAGTTAACGTGTCCAAATAGAACACAAATGGGCACTCAAAGTTAAGAGTTCACGCTTATTGTATATTTGTTCACCGCCTTTGAAAAATGCCTTTTGCAAGAAAAAGAAAAGATGTTTTCAATTTGAACCAGTTCACCTCTGTTTGGATTTAGAGGTATTTCTAAGACACTAAATGCATAAAGGAGCTGACAAAAATGCAAAAGTGCATTTTTACGCTTGGCTGAAATTGTATTGATATAAGCAAAATGCAAGTGCAATGGAAACCGATTTAGAAAATCATTCATTGCATTGATGAAGCAAGTGACCACTGATGCTTCCACTAAAGAGAATAAAAAGTGTGGCCAATGAAGACAGTAGAATTAAGAGCCACCAACTGTTTATCTCAAATAAATATTAACATACAGTAGTGGAGGAATTATCCATATACAGTATATGCATTTTCTTTCACAGATTTTCTGGAAATGTTGTTAAATGTTGGGCTACATTTTGATAGAAACCTGGCAAGTGAAAACAGCGGAATGTAAAGAATTTAAACTCGACTCCGTCATCTCTGATATTTATCTTATTTCTCATGCTCCGGGAGGTTTCGGAGAGACTTAAATTACCCTGAGAATTCAGACACAGACTCTTTAACTTATCCTTTCTTCTCAGGTTTAAAGTTCCAATTTAATGATGTTAATGACACCTTACATTCGTTGAAAATATTGGAATTTTACAAAATTCAACCCTAAACTCTACCTCTCATCAGAAGAAAGTCCCTTCCTCAACTTTAGCCTTAAAGTCAACCTCAAGTCTGAGGGAGTGTGTCCCGGCAAAATGTCCTCCGATTGAATTTTCTTAATAGTTTATCCGTACTCACACATTTGGTCCTCATAAGCATAGACATTACCTCACGTAGACACACTCATACACGCAGCCACCTGCGGGCCTTATCAGAAGCACCTCAGCTCAGAAGAAAAACACAATCTCTGGAAAATAATTGGCCTGACACACAAACACACAACACGATGGAAAAGGTGGAAGGAACAGTGAGCTGCCGTCAATCAATCAGTGAAAAAGCGTCATCTGTGTGGGAAGGGGCGAACAGGTCTTGTCTGAATGATATCTGTTGCCGATGGCAAGGTGGCCTGATGTTATCCTAAATATGTAATAAGCTCCGACTTCAGGATCAAGCACACAGTGTGGTTGAAGTGTATGCAGGAAAAATCTGTATTCTATGGGAAACTACCATGCATCAAAGTGCTGAGTGCTGTTTCGAGGCTTACCTGGAACAAAGCTCCCCTGCACCACCTCCTTGTACGCCCACCATCCTTCGTGAATTTTCGGCGGATTCGGTTGTGCTGTGAGGTGAGGAGAAAAAAAAACACAGGAAAAGGGACATCATTCACTTGGATCTGAAATTCAGACCAGAAAGCAAAATTTTAAGATGTTTTTTACTGCTCTCATCATTTCCAGACGCCCGCCTAAGCTTCTCAGCAAGAGGCCTCCGGAGACGGCCTCGGAGCAAACAGGCCTCCAGTTGGAACTCAACCTCTCATTTTGGCACAAACAATCAAACGCACACACACGTATACACACCACACAAGCTAACTCTCCCTTAAGGCGATGACTCCCTAGGCATTAGTATGGAAATGCATTCCATCATGTTTTGTGAGCTGTGGAAGAAAGCCCCAGATTAGAGCAGGGTGGTACAGTGTAATTGAGGTGACTAAGTAAATGTCTCAGTTCAGAGAAAAAGATGACCGAGACTTACCCACCGAGCCTTTGGGATATTGCTTTTTACACCTTAACTTTTTTTTCTTTCCTGTTCATTCACCGAAAGCGCAGAGCGGAGCTTAATCGAGGGTCTAGAGGTTGCCCTGCTTGCTTGTCTTTGATGAAAGTCGAGGTGGCTGAACAACCCTCCTCCCTCTCATATCCCCTCCAAACAGCCTTGCTGCAGTAACACTAGAGAGCAGGTTCAATTTCAGAGGGGTGGGGCCGGCTGGACATGGTCCAGAAAAGGTTATTTTCTCAGATGGAAATCTCCGCTCCAACCAGTTTATAAAAGGGGGGAAACAGCAGTTGGCTGCCTGAAAACTTGCAGCTCTTTTTCTAACATATTTTTCCTCTTTTGGATGAAATAACAGAGTATGACTGATTACTTTTTACTGAAAATTGCTACATGTAACACTTTAGACACAATGACATTGTAAATTCACTGGGACACGTCGCTGTAGTTATCATCATAAAAAGAGACTGCCTGAGCTGATGGGATTCTCCATCCCTCCGTGGTAGGATTATTAGTAGGATTGTTTCTCAAAAATAAAAATAAACACTTTTCCCATAAATTCTCTTTGCTTTACTACTTAATTTTACACCTGTAGTCGGAAAGCAGTATCTTCGTCTTGTTCTTGGGCCATAAAGAACTCGGAAAAAATGGATTTTGAGATAAATCTAACCTGGAGGAATATAGGCTTCTGTGGACTGCAGTGTTAAGGCTGGAAATTAATATCAGCTCCATACAACTCCAGGTAAGACAGCAAACAACAAAACTAGCCACTCTACGAGTCAGCGGTAGTCTCTACGTCACCAAGCTTCAAACACCCTGCATTTCATATAGGAACACGCAAATTCATTATGCCGTCTTTGGCCTATTTTCTGTGACTTTCTTCCTTTTTTTTTCCTTTTTCATGGTAATGTTGTTTTTTTTTTTTTATGTAAAAGTGTGGCACTGACCTACACACAGCATGACAACATAGTTAGAGAAGTTTTACCATACCTGTACAGCTACGTTTACATATAGCCGTAGCTAGCCTTACTGCTGAATAACAAACTGTACTGCGATGATGGTGAGCCACTTTGTCAACTGCAGAGCATTGTGTGTGTGTGTGTGTGTGTGTGTGTGTGTGTGTGTGTGCGCGCGCGCGTGCGTGCGTGCGTGTGTGTGTGTGTGGAGGTGGTAGGGTGTAAGGACTGAGCGCTTGGGATTCCAGCTACTCTAAGTAATAATATAAATGAGATGGGAGGCCTGTGGACATGATCCTCTTACAAGCTACTGACAACCATACAGACACCGTTTTCCCTCTCTCTTACTCACACTCTGCACATGTCCACCGCAATAGAGCCTATAATAGCACAGCTGCTGTCCCTGACAAACAACACGAATAAAACAGCCTTTTTGGATTGATGTGCCCACTCTCCCCGTTATTTCAGTCTAATTAGAGAAAATGTGAAACAATTTTTATCACCATCAGTTTTAGACAAATTGCTGCCGAGATACTAGAATGATACATTCTGTGAGGTGCATTGATCTTTTCATGATGCCCATCTGCTAAAATGACCTATGGGAATGCAGCAGTACTAGTTACAACAAAATACATTATGAGTAATATGAAATGGACAAATCTGAAAATACAGGAAATACCAATTTATGGAAGATGTAGCGCATATGAAAGAAAATTATGCAATCTACAGTTAAACAGAACAGTATGTCATTCTTTGTAAAGATGGAGGATTAAATCTATGAAGTTTGCAATGTGCCACTAATGAAATACTTTTTCTATGTGTAATAAACAATGTAATTCAATGAAAAATATATTTTAAAAAGCTACAACAATTGGGTAATTATAGTAATATATCAATGATGCAAAAAATGATGTAAAAAAAATATATATATATTTAATTAAATTCATTTGACCAATAATTTTTCATAATCAGTTGATAATGCCCTAATCAGTCTTTATAAATGCGACTTCCTGTCACTTATTTATATGCATTTGCTGTGTATGTATTTTCCATCTCACAACATGGCTTCCATTCATTGTGCATCCTAAACATTGAATAAAGACGCAGGGGTCATGTGTCGGATCTGAGCAAAAGAGTTGAGTTCATGAATGCAGATGCAATTCACGTGTATATTTTTTTATTTATTCAATTCAATATTAATTCAATTGAAGATGAATAATGCTGTAGTTATTGTGTTGGCACACTCGAGACTCCATATAATCATCAGTGGTAGCCAGTAGATGAGACATAATCACTTCCTGTGGCTCATCAGAAGAGAGCAAGAAGCACAAAGCAGCATAACAAGCACTGTCCCATTTCTCACAATGTCTGGCTGTGCCCCAAAACACACTTCCTGACATCAGCAGAAAGGAAATGCCTCCAATCTATAAAGGGAAATGCAGACGAGACGCTACAGGAGGTGGGATACGAGAGGGGGGGGTGATGGATCGTCGTTTCTACTTTATTGAATCCCAGAGCTGTTTAGATACACGGTTTAGGCACAGTACAATGAAAGTATGACATTTAAACTATCAATTAAGTTAGTGTGTGAGGCAGATAATGAGAGGAAGCGGCATACTGTTAAGGGACTAAAAGTACTTTCACATGCTTTTTCTGCATTTGTTAATATGACATTTCCCCTGGAAATGGAAGCTAATTAAAAAACTGACTGAAATGTGTAATGTCGAAACAAGAAGTCACAGTGGGTCACATGAAGGCCAGAGGTGTGCAAGCCAATTTCGGAGTGCATTAAATAGTCTTTAGCCGACTATGAACGACGAGAATGCCAAGTCACTGTGTGCATGATGCTGCATCCTGTCAGTAAAGAGCCAACTGTTGATGTTCCTCCTTCCTGAACTGACTGCGGTGCTGTTAGGATGTAATGTCCCAGCATTTTTACTTTGGTATTTTTTCTTTTTGGCCTTTAGATTTTGTGCGAACTGCTTTCAAAAGTATTACCGTAATTTCTGGACTATTCAGCGCATCTGAATATAAGCCGCAACCACTGAATTTTTAAAAAATATGTATTTTGTACATAAATAAGCCGCACATGTCTATAAGCCGCAGGTGCCTACCGGTACATTGAAACAAATGAACTTTACACAGGCTTTAACGAAACACGGCTTGGAACAAAAATAAATAGGCCTTTAAACGCCTTCAACTTGAAAGCTGCATCATATGCCTTTCTCCGTGTCTTTGCCATGATGAGGGTGACAACATGACCGTAATCAGAATCGTGACCATTCATAATGTCCGCTGTTCATAATGTCCGCTGCTGAAGACATTCCAAGAACTAATAATGCAATTGAAGGTTGGCATAATGTTTTTAGAGGTTCATTTGGTACACTGAATGAAACACTGAGAAATTTCGTAAAAAAGTTAATTACCGTAATGAATGGGAAGTTTGAGCGCGCTCGATTTATGTCACATTATGTGACGGTGCTCAGTTTTTTGGCGTCATGAAGCTTGTGAAAGCGGGAAAAATCCATAAATTAGCCGCGTCATTAGGTTCAAAGTGTGGGAAAAAAGTAGCGGCTTATAGTCCGGAAATTACGGTAATAAATATGCTGATCCCTATTGACAAGTCTCAGCAGCCTGGTGAAATTTTTCATTGCGTTATGATGCTGGTTGGTCACTCTGAGGGAGACATCAGGGAAAAGAAAGAGAACAGAGTGCTCTTTTGCGTCCACTGAAGTATTCCGGCAACTGTCATGTCCAGATAACTAGTCTCAATACTACATATACGTATCATTTCCAGCTTCAAGTTGATTGATGGAATAGCAATTTTATTTTGAAAAGCTTCCTATGCCTATAAATGTGTGCTGGAAAGTTGGAAGTCTGAGTTTTCCCCCAGCACCAGCAACATGCACGTAGAAGCTTCTATTCTTTAGTGTCAGATTTAGTTTAAGTGGGTTGGACACTTCACTGACACCACACTTCCCCGGTGTGAAGTCTTTGTCGCGCACATGTCCTCTTGAAAGCGTTTTTATGAACCCAGTTTATCTGTGCTCGCCGAGTGCCAGCAGGTCATTGGTTATGACCATCAGCCCTCAGCTCAACGCAGGTACTATGTTCATGTGATGCCATGAAACATTCATGTGAGCTTGTCCCTCCAGGCCATGTAAGGAGATCTAATCAATTGCCTAAATGTGAGGCTATTGAACTGCCCACAGGACAATGGTGAAGTAAGAGAGAGTCAATGAGGAAAATCAATAATCTCCCTTCTTAATTTAAATACCCATGTTAAACCTGGATTTATTGGCGAGCAACTACAGTGCGGTGAAGGTGGCGTTTGTCCCCCTCGCTACATGCCTGGACTCTAATTATCGACGCTCACAGACAGGCCCAGCTCAGCAGATGACAATCTGCTCTTCTCGTCAATTCTTTCCAAACTGCACATTTCAAGACTGCGACTAGACCCAATGTAAACGTGAAGCTTGTGTTTCTGTCAGCCCGTCACAGTGTCAGCCATCACATAGATTTATACGACCGTCTCTGCCGTCAGCAGGTTTCGTCAGCCAGCCCTTATTAAATGTCTGTATTCAAAATCGGGGAATGAGCCGATATACACTGGAAACTTGTCCTTATCGACAGAATGCGACACAAGTGTCGTGTTTAGTCTTACAGTCAGCAGAGGTGGAAAGTGTCAGTACAACCCAGGTTTCATACTTAAGTTTGAAGTGCATCACACATTGGACTCCTATACATTTATTCCTCCTTTCTTTCCCTTGCTTATTTCTGCTTCCTACTTTTAATCCATCTTACTTTTTTTCTTTACTCATTTTCTTCTTGCTTCCTTCTGTCCTCAAGTCCTTCTTTATTTTCCTGTATGCTTCCACTTCCACCTTCTTTCCTTTTGACCTTACTCATTTTCTTATGTCTTTCTTATAAACTAAAATGACCTTTATTTGCATCATTCTTCTGCACTCATTACCTCGGTCATCTTACTGTAATTACACTACCAATATCAATATATATATTTTCTTCTTCCCTCCCTTCATCCATCCTTTGTTCCTAATTATTTTTCTTCTTGCCTTTTTAACTTTTTCTAACTTTTGTCTCTCGTTCCTTATTTCTTTTTGTGCTTCATTTTATCGACAGTTATTTATTGATTTCTGTCTCCCCGTTTTACAGTTCCTCTTTCATTTCTTTCCCTCTGTCACTTTATGTCTTTCTTTATGTCCTAGTTGCAGAGTAGATACATCAGTATTATCACTTCTCTATGTTTGTTCCTCCCTCACCTATTTTTTCATATTTCCCCTGTTTGTCGTCTTTCCATCCTTCTCCTTCTTTCTCCCTTTTGTGCTTTCTTATTCTCTTCATTCTCTTCAAGCTTACGTCTTTCCTCATTCCTTTCCTTTCTCAAATCTAATTAATACTTTTTTTACTTCCCCCCCTCTCTTCCTTCCTTCTGCCTTTTCATTTCTCTTCCTTTTGTCCTTCCTTCCCTTGTTGAACTCATCTGAAACCATGAAAACTACAGAACCAGCCAAACGAAGCAAATGTGCCACCGAGACCAAGCCAGGACAACCTGAGTTGTTCCAAACAATACGGCGCTTTGCTGTAGTGTTGTTTGGAAACCAGGAGGCTCCTCTAAAGCTGTATGACGGATCTGGTTGGCCACAGCCTCTTACTGACCTGAATCCTATTTAGCACAGCAGCACCGGCCTATTTCATCCGCATACTCAGGAGTCTGGCAGCCAGCACCGCCAACCAAGCCACAAGAGAGAGACTCTGTAAATAAACAGTTCATTTTCATATCCAAACGCCTCCATTAATATTCATTGAAGGGCACAAACAATCCTGAAGCCCGACCATGCAGAAAGAGAGAGGTGGGGGGGAGGCGACAGGTACAGGACAGGCAGAGACCGAGAGAAAAAGGGAAAGTGGAGAAGAAATAAAGACAGATTGGAAAAGATGGACAAAAACTTAGAGTGGTGACGTGCATCCATAAATGAAACTTGACCTTGCCAACAGCTGTGCTTACTGACTTATGAGACAATTAACTCACCAAGCTACTCTCTTTAATAGCCCCGGCTGTGTGTGTGTGTGTGTGTATCAGGCATATTTGCCTCTGTGTCACAAAGTGAAAGATCGGGGCCCTGAAGACTGAATCAAACCAAACCAATTGGTTTCCTATCTAGAATGCAGTGGGCAATATACTGCCCCAGCGCTACTATGTCTTCATGTGCTGGCTCAGGAGTTCTCCGCCTCTCAGTCAAACCCCAAACGTTTTCCAACAAGAAATCAATGCCATACCAAAACAAATTACCTCCCAGCTGAGATGATAGTTACTGATACTCTGCTAACATCTTTAGCTAAGGCTAGCCATGGCGATCTCCCTAAATAGCTGTCACTTGATATGCATTAGTTCAGATGTGAAACCCCCATTATTATCTCCCACAGACACGCACACTCACAGCTGTACAACATTCAGGGATAGCACTCACAAAGAGTTGATAATATAATGATATAAATGAGACGTGGGTGGCTGCATCGCTTCCAAACGTTTGGGCCAAAAAACTGCCCCGACATATTTAGCTGACACGTGTCACACGACCGTGAAAGACCTTTGCGACATCAGAAGCTAGCATGCAGCCGCGCGCAGTCGCACACTTCTGCCTTAAACAGTGACAGAATATTAAAAAAAAAGGAAAGGATAAAGAAACAGTGTGGTTCTACTTTTCCCCTGCAGAATAAAACACAGCAAGATGCACCATTTGTGACAAGAAAGTACCACATAGAACATCACGAGTAACCTCATCAAGCTATTAAAAACAACACACACTGAATGTTATAAGGAGACGCAGGCCTTGTCCGCATGCTTTTTTTTTTTTTTTTAAACATAGCTTTTTCTATGTGTTTTGGCCTTTCGTCCACTCCCAAACAGCGTTTTAGGTCACTGAAAACGGAGCCTTTGTTAAACTCCATACAGATTTTTTTCTTTTTTTTCCCACCCAGGGTGTGCATCTGTGATGAAGCACCAACCCCCTCACTAACAATTTGCTTAGCCATTTTGTTGAGAAAGGCAGAGAGTTTTTCGGTTCTTTATTTCATTTACGGTTCTAATTTCCACTAACCGAGGCAAGGTAACATTTGTTGCAGTTGGAGCAAGTTTATTTTTTAAACGTAGCCAAATTCTGATTCTGATTGTGCTCATTGAATTTGAGTTAAAGCCATGTTGTGTACTTTTGGATTGAAATATCTGACTTTGGCACCTTTGGTAGTATGAAAAACAAAGAAAAACCTACCTTCAGAATAATGTAAGCAGTTTAAATGAGTTCCATTCACAGCTGCTACTCCTTTTAAAAGGACTCTAAAGAGTCTACAATTCAAAGACATTCCATTAGCGACGTTCACTTGTGAACGGTTGAAGGATGAATCAACTGTCCATTTATTTTGCACCATTGCAATAATGTCTTACTGATTACACATTTCATTGATGATATTTATATATATATATATATATACAAGATATATATCTACATAGCGGTTAAAAGTTTTTATGTTTTTTTCAACACCTACATTTTTCAGCTCTGATGTTAGAAAAGGGAAGACATCTAAGTTTCTTCTTTGCTAATTTCACGTCTTCCGCTGTGCGTTGTGGAGACAGTTCTGAAACTTACTTTGAAGATAACAGGGCTTATAGTGCAGTATTGTATGTTTTAGGTTGCGTTTGCTTTGACTGACAAGCCTCTACGAGAGGACTCCTGTCTCTCTTTGCCCATGTATGCGGGCGGCAAAACAAACACTGACAAGATGGCAGCAGCGGCAAACCTAGATCCAGACTTCATCGTGTCTCCTCAGAGACCTGTGAGTGATGCTCCAGACACTAAATCTTTACTTTTCTACTCATCCCCAAACCTCACTGACAATATACTTTCAGGCAGACAGGCATGAACACGGACAGATAATCGTTATTTAAATGTTAAAAGTTGCATATTGCAGTTTCAGTATCACAACGACTGTATTTCCCACGGAAAACACGCGATCCGATGTCAGCCGAGGGGCCGACGCGCTCACCACTAACAGGCGAAGTTGGATCCACAGAGTGGTGTTCTTTTACACATGGTATCAGGATGGTGTCAGAGGTGTGCTCAGTAGAGCCGGAGAGGAGAGACTGAGTGTTTGTGGATCACCGATCACCCTGAATCTTTCACTCTCTGTTTGCCCACTCCCTCCACCCTGTGCCACTTCTCATCCGTAAATCCATCTCGCTTGTTTTTCTTCCTCCAGTTAGTGCCAAAAAAAGACGAAACTATTTTGTTTGTTGTTGAGCTAGAGAAAGGAGAGGTGAGGCGGCGTAAGGGAAGCACTCGTCAATAATTGAGGGTGTGTGAGGCAAGTGAGTCCTCTCTGACCTGTGGTCCCGTTGAGCCAAAAGCCATAAAACCGTGTGAACCTGCGCCGGTGACCACACCGGCGCTGTACTTACCACATAACTACAGTCCACTCTGTGTCACCGACGGAGATCCAGGAATAGCTACTAACAGAGGCTACTGCAGTGCCCTCACAGTTAACCACACTCAGTCATTTAGGCATTATTTATCACAGAACAGGGATGCAGTGCAACTTTAAACACGGCTGAACTCACTTTTTTTTTTCTTTTTTTTCTTTTTACATGACAGCTTGGCCCGCTTTGAAGCCAGACATTAAAAAAACTAAAAAAACAATGACAAACTGTATGTTCCAACATGACATGAGGTCATATGAAGTTATACCGTATAAATAGATAGATAGTGTAATGGGGTACTCACAGTGGCTCCAACTTCGCATGAACTCATACTGTATGTAACTGCACTGATGAGTATCAGCATCTTGATGTCTCTCATTGCGCAACTCATGTGGTCGGCAGCGACAAGGCCTCTTAACCCTGGGTTTCACTCTCGTTATTAACAACCAACTCACAGCATGTTAGCCAGCCATACCATGGGTTATTTTCAGAACGATAAAATGCTCAGAATATAAATGATTTGGCATGTGAATACTATATATGGGATTGTCATGGAGTCGGTGGATGGAAGGATGGATGGAGAGAGAGAGAGAGAGAGAGAGAGAGAGAGAGAGAGAGAGAGAGAGATAGATAGATAGATAGATACTTTATTGATCTCGAGGGAAATTTAGGCATCCAGTAGCTTAAAAGACATGACATTACATATCACATATCTGTCTCACCTCTTGATTACGTTGATTCGTTAACCATGGACAGAGATTGGCGCAAATTGTTGGGGTTGGATAAACACTATGAAGGTGGGGGAACCCTGCAGCTCACCCAGTAGACTGAGTGCCCCCATGTACCAAGTATGAGTCCTTACTGCAGCGGCCTGGGTTTGAATCCAACCCGCGGCCCTTTGCTGCCTGTCATCCTCTCTCTCTCTCCACCTCCCAGTCTATCTTTTTAGTGGTCCTATCAAATAAAGGCAAAAAAAGCCCCACAAAAATACAAATATAGATTACACCATCACTTTCACTCCAAACGTGACAATATCAGATTTTTCAGATTGACGAATGTCCCAAACATGGTATCTCCGCTGTGTGCTGGCAGATTGTGTAAACACTAGTGTAGACTATTCCAGAAGGAACGGTGACATGGCAAAACACACAGCCACTGTCACAGAAAGAGAAGGAAGAGAGAGCGAAGCCCGGATAAACAACAGTTCTCTGTATCACCCACCCACTTAGTGTAGAACTCACTCACACACTCACTCGCTCACACACTCACTCACTCGTCATCTCCCTCGCACAAACACACACTATTTCTCTTCCTGCTGCAGGGCACACATCTGCACAGGATTATCAGATTAGCAGCTGCAGATTTTCCCTGACAGGCCTGTGTGTGATGGAGAGTGAATTGGGGCACTTGGATGGTGCTGCTGTATGGGGCAGGCAGGACTGCTTTCTGACTGTGAAAACTCGCGGTCCACCTGCAGTATGATGCTTCTGTATAACTGCCGACTCCGCAGCCACTGTCTTCCTTCCCTGTTTCCGTCCAAGCTTTCTCTGCCAGTGCCTCTCACCCACTTACTCATTTTGCTCTCTCTGGCTGCGTCAATCCTTCACAAGTACACACTCAAATACACACACACACACACACACACACACACTCCCCATCCCATCTCCCAGTGGTAAATTACAGCTGGCGTGGAGGTCGTCTCACTCCAGCTGGCTGATAGACTTCAGATTCCTGAGCAGCAGATGTGATGAGCTACGGCTGCTTAGGGACAGGCAAGGTGGTCACTCACACACAGAAACACACACATTTGTACTATTATATACTATATATATATACGTATATATACTGTATCTATGTGAGGACTTCTTCTTGACATCATTCAATCTTTAATCCTGAAAATTTAAGTGGAATTAGACAACCTTTTAGCTTTAATTCATCATTACCAAGTAAATGTTGATTGCATAATGTAATGGCTGTAGAAAAATGACACCATCGGGTTTAGCCTGATTCCCCATTAGCCTCACTTTCACTACGTAATTCTGTCTGCCACTGGGTATGATCTCTCCAAAAAAAATGAAGGCTCCATTTTCAGCCCAAAGGAAGAGGATAGCGCACAAGTTGCACCTCTTGAATTGATACTTTATTTCAAACATTTAAAAATAAAATTATATATATATATATATATATATATGTAAAAAAAATAAAATAAAAAAGTAACTGAACAACAACAACAACAACTCTCAGCCCCAGTGTCCATATCCACAACTAAACCACTATATTCATCTTCATCATAAATATTCAACACTGCTACCAAATCAAGAAAAAAAAGACAAGAACACCAATAACAACAACATCCCCATTTGCATGCTTTACATTCCCCTTCCTCTGTTCTGTACCTTGCAAAAATAATTTTTTAGTTCATCTTTTTTAAACTGACATTTTGAGTCCCCCCACAAATTGATTTGCACATGCTTTTAAGTTACATCGTTCTTTGGCAAGAACACTTTTTATATATCGGCAGCAAGTAAATTATTTCTTTATTTGTACGTTGTTTGTGCAGTCTTAAATTCCACCGCATCCCTATACTTATGAAGGTAGTAAAATAATAACACTTATTCTGAAGACGGTAAACTCTTTATTGCTCCCACACTGTCAACAGCAGCACATTGCAGCTACACTCCCGTCTCTTACCTTTCACAATAAAAGCTATAGACACACTGCATCACTGCTTAGCAGAGAACATTGAGGCAACTCTACAAAATAGATTACAACTCAACAAATAGCTTACAGTCCCCAGGGAGCGGAAATGGCGGGTGGTCCAACCACCGGAGTAAAATTAACTGAGGAAACTGTGTTTTCTACGAAGCTAGATCAGTAAGTAACAACACCAGGCTATCAGGTGGATCTGATGATAAATTGGTTGGATGATAAAATGGTTCAAATTGGAATTCTTTCGGTTGTTTCTTTCTTGGTACAGTAATGTTAGCCAATGTTGCTAACGACGTATGAACAAGTGAAAATGAGTTTGTTTGGAACTGAATGTCCTGTGTTGTTGGTAGCTCTGAGGAAAACAGAAATAGATCCAGTTGTCTTTGCGACAGCAGCACTAAAAATAATACTATTTGGAAAAACACTAGTGGGGGAAGTTGATAAATGGCCTGTTGCCACTTTTACCATAAATTGAAATCATTGTCAAAAGTCATACATTTCAATAATAACACTACCTCCCCCAGTGCTTCTGAGAATGGACAGTCAGTGTTAGCATGAAGAGGTGGAGAGGTAAGGAAAATATAAATATATTGAAGCTCATGCACCTGAACGATGAGCCAATGCCGTAAAGTAGCCAAAACTGCTGTAGCTGAAGTGTGGGTATCATATCAGCCGTCACATTTACTGGGCACACGGGACTAAATGTCGAGAATTTTGTAAATTGTTCGGAAAATGGCTGAGATCTCTCTTTACAAGCAGCAGCCACCTGCATTTATTTATGTCAGCAGATGGAGGCTTGAGGAAAGTTGGAGTGAAACAAGCACAAACACACCGCAGAAAGCCGAAAAAGTGACCGTCTAAGACGAAAAGGGGCCTTCTCCGCCGTTTAAACATTCACTGTACATTATAGAACAGCTCACGGCACGACTCGCAAATCTGAGTGCTGCGAGAAGAGTAATCTTCATTCTGACCGAACCTTAACCTTGAAGCTGGAGTGTCTCCCCCCTCTTGGTGCCCAGCAGTGTATCAACAGGGCAGCACACACACACACACACACACACACACACACACACACACACACACAC
>CALSCE010000091.1:3068108-3117685 GCA_943593645.1 Bovichtus variegatus | reverse complement strand
CACACACACACACACACACACACACACACACACACACACACACACACACAGAGACACACACACTGACACTGACCAGACGGCCATGCAGAAGTGGGTGGGCAGAGATTCAAGCATAAACACACTGCAGACGTTGTGTGCCACTGGGGTTTTGCAACATGAGAAACATCCACTCAGAGCAGAGCAGGGAGGGATTGCGGGCATCCTTAACATGGATGTTTGCCCGTTGGCATATGGCCGGCTGGTGGAGACACGTGTTATTGTCACGATTACGCTACAGGCCCATACCCTAGCATTTCATCATCCCATTTAAATTTCTAAGCTTCCCTGATGGCACGTTTTTCTCTGAAGGTAACCTGTGATTATCTGCGGATGTCACAGTTGCTCACAAAATGAGGTTCAGCAGGGGAAGCAGAGCCGCTAATGTGCCTCTGTCCCTGGCAGCAATCAGGTGTTGATATTACTTTGCCTTGAAGCCAATACTTGGCTTGCACAGCTTGTTTTGAAAATTTCAAGTAATGCGTTAGGTGGGGACTTCATTAATGCCATTGCAATCTCCATGCTACTTCTGCAGAAGAACTCAATATTGGATTTTGTAAACTTTCAACAGTCCCATCAGACGTGTTCTGCAAGCTGAAATTCCCATTTAGAAAATCACAGAGAATGAGGAAGAGTTTAACAGCTGAAAACAGAAATCAGTTTTTGTAGCGAATCCTAGCTCCTGCACAGGAGACTGACAGACACCCGACTGACATTAAAAACAGCCGTACTTCAATTCAATCGGGAGAGACTTCGGAGTGAACAACTATTTATTGACATGCGCACGAGAGGATAAGAAATGTGAATAGTTTTTGGCAATTAGACCTCATCAGGACATCCAGTATAATATGAAACCCTATGTAAATATGGGTTCCCAACACTGGTGTGATGGTGATGAGATGAACAGAATGCTGAAGATCTGGATTTGATGAGGAGGGGACTTCTGATGAGCTCAACCTGCGCACTGGTTCTGATGACTGGAGGTGCACAGGGTGGTGGAGGGCCGCAGCGATATCGGACGAAATGACAGCTGACTGCAGCAGAGAGGAGAACAGATTTAAAGTTCGACAGCAGTGCCACGATTGGCTGTTTGGGGATCGTGGCAAAATCTAGGAAGCAGCTGGAGGAGTGAGGGAGAGAACTGAGAATGAACGAACGTAAAGGTCGTCTTCCTGACGGAACGCACTACAGCCGACAACAACAAAAAAGTCTATTTAGTGTGCCAGGGTGAATTCTCTTGTCATACGAAGACGGGACCAATATCTGTTCGCACTCAGCAAAAGAAGAAGAAAACTGAAACACAATGGCGAGAAAACGGCATTGTGTTTCAGAGCTGCATGATCCATTAGCATTAGCCCTCAAGGGACCACATAGAACATGATGCCAATTGTACGGCTTTCACAACTTTTAAATATCTCGTTGTGAAGTTCTTAAGTCAATAAAAACCCTTTTAATAGGTTTACTAATAATCCCTGCAGGTGGGCCTGCGTTCACTGTCAGATGACCTTTGAGCACAACAATCCACCGGACACCTTAAGATGTTTGCTTATACACCCTAAAGACTGAGGAGTGCTGGAGTGGTGAATGTAAGCAAATACATTTACTCAAGTACTGTACTCAAATCATTATTACGTTTGTTATCGATTTAACATGGAGACTATTTTTTCTATTTATCCATTTTTCCTGAGTTGAGGTCATCAAATGTCTGCGTTCTTTTTTCTTTTTTTTTCCGAACAAGCAGATTAAAACCCAAAGATATTTAAGATGTATAGAGAAAACAGAGAAAGCCAGTAAATCCTCACACTGGAGAGATCGCAACCAGAGTCGGTTTTTGGAATTTTTGCTTAGAAAATGGCTTGAACGACTGGATGGATGATCAAAATAGCTGCCAGTTAATTGTATGTCAATCGATTCATTTGACTAATTGTTTGAGTTCATCTTTAAAAATCCGAGTCAAGGTTTTACAGGCAAAGTGTAACAGAGACAGAGTGTAAATCTCTCGGTCTCTGAATGTTGGCCATTAGAATGACACTGCTTTGACTTTAAAGTCTTGAGGCAGCTGTCCAAAATCAAGTCTCTCAAGTCTTTTTTGTGACTTAGTCTACAGATTTGTCATTTCATTTTACTGGATCTCGTAGTTTTCTTATTTTTTTTTAAAGAGATAAAACAAATCTGACATTGTAAAAAGTAATAATTAGTATGAGATTACGTAATTTAAGATGTTTATGGAAATATTTAGTGTAGTGTTGAGTCTTGTACTGTGTTAAGTTTAAAGACACAATCTGCTATACTAAACAAGCTGGCTTATTCAAAAAAGAATATCTGTATTTTTCCAACTTGGTCTTAAAGGAGCATTAAATAAAACAAAGGAGAAAAAAAAGAGAGAATCAGTCCTTTTATACCAATCTGTCACAGTGTGGGGTGGAAGGATTTCTGCAGGGAACATGTTAAGGCAAAGCTGAGGAGGGAAAATAGCATTTCTGTGTCTGAACAGATGGAGAACAGCAGTCAAAACTGTTTACAACTCACATAATGTCAAATCCTGTTTAGAGTTGGCTTTTTGAGCACTTCTGGGCAGAGGAAGAATACAAATACTGCAGGAGAAAAAGATACTATAATAGAGGAGAGGTAAAAAAAAATCCTCTGAATGTGTGCTCACAGCACTGCAACAACATATTTACCTGCTCTGGCCTTTTGCCAGAGAAGAAATAAACTGTGTAAAAGCGCACACCACAAGTTTTTATAGATCTCGCCACAACTGGAGTCCACCAAAAATCAATATGCTTTTTTTTTTCTCTGTGGAATATCTAAAACAGCCAGACGCTTCTGTGTATCTGGTTGGTCGGAATTTCTGATCTTTGATTTTATCATTAGAGAAAAACCCAGCCTCAGTAGCAGGCTGATCCATTTTCTAATGGTGGACAGTTAAGTCAATACTTGTGGGCATTAAAGAAATATCTCCCCAAGGTACAGACCAGAGGAACTGAGGCTCTAATCATTTAGACGCTGGTACTCAGACTGAATCACTGACAATAAATAAAGCTGTTATTCTTCTTAATTCTTTGACAAACAAAAAACACCGTTGGAGTCATTTAAACGCTGTTGCCCATCAAGAAATGTAATTATTAATTATTAATTTTAATTTGATTGGACTTTTTGATTTGAAGGTCATGATTCCATTCAATTGTATTTCCTTCCGCACTGTGCCATTGTTAGACTGTGGAGTATTTCATTGTGTGGCTGTGAGTGTCTTTTTCTTCAGACACGCGCAGGCAGGCAAGGCTGGAGAGTAAAGTTCTACAGCTGATCGCCAATCCTGCTTTTCATTTTGATTGAATTAATTTCGATTGGTTCTCGATCTAGAATGGAAATCTTGACAGCCCGAATGTTTAAGCCCATTTACTCTATTTTCAAGTCGTGCATACTTTCAGCCTGGTCTCCTGAAAATGACCTCAATGACTGCGTTGTCTATGACCTTTGGAGGGAAATGTATTTTGTCCCGGATTACGTTTGTTTTTGACGTATCACTATGGAGCTAACTCCGGACCAAAAGTTTTGATCATTTGAAAAACAAAAATGTTTAAACTGAAAGGTTTTGATCTTGAACTTTGAAAAATACAATAATATATTCAAACTAAAAATAAGTGTATGAAAAGTTTTTTTTGGGTTGAATATTATTTTGATTCAGTTCTAAAGTAGTATTCGCCAAGCAAATACTACTATTTTTTTATAGAAATTCTCTTTTATTAAATATTTTGATAATGGGTCATTTTTGAAAGATAGGGACATATGTACAGGGAAAATACATTTTCAGGTGGGAAATTTGCCAAAGCTGGAAATGAAGCATTGCATGAAGTACCTTTATGCTATTAGCTATAGTGTGAGTGAATGTTACACTCTGTTTAGTGTCCAGCTCAAGTTTCTTTCTTTAACGTGTTTTGTCTTTGTTATCTGTGTTTGCCAGAGTGTCTAACGTTACTAGAACTCAACAGTGGCTGCAGCTGCACAGAGTCTTAAAAATGTGCTCACACAGAACCTCTCTCTGAATGTAATAATGCTTGGTAATAACTAACGTTAACCTATCAGTATCACCTTTTCATAGAGTTAGTTTATATGTCATAACCTTTGTTAAACACAAAACAGGACAACATATATCTCTCTCTATATATAGAGAGAGATATAAGTATGTATATATGTATAGGTTATTTCCTATCGTCATCATCTAAAGGACATTTAAAAGTGTGAAATGACAGTGTGAAGATGAGGCAGCCGACATGTTCCTCATATGAATCATGTCAGTCACGTTACTTGACAACATTGCCTGTTTTAGTGTGTTTGCAATGCGTCTTAGAGATGGCTCTCCTGTAAAAAGCGCACTGTAAATAAAGATCATTCATTCATTAAGCCTGTCTGTGTGTGGCGTACAAGAGAAATGCAGAGCTTTCAGTGGACTTTTTAATGCTGACTGCGCACTCGCTGCCACCGGGGTTATCCAATGAGTGAAGAGCCTACGAATACTGCGCTGCGTTCACAGCGCTATGTGGAAGTGGGAAACGTCATACCCTAAAGTGTGCCTGTTGAACTGCACAACATGTCAGTTTATTGCTCTTATGCTGCTGTTCGTACAAGTCTAAGACAGTTTGCTAAACAGAACTTTGGCACTGCTGTCAGTTTTTTTTACAGCCAATCACGGGAATATTAGGCATAGAAAGTGTTGAATCATACTTCTCGCGGTTCCTACATTTCCTGAAAGCAACATGGTTGAGGAAGGTCCTCGGCCTTCTTTGTTGGAGCCACGCCCCCCCTCTCCCCACACCAGATCAGGGCCAAAAGTCTGAAACTGAAAAAATACGATCTGAAAGTGAAGAAAAGATTTGAAACGGTATAAAATAAGATCTGAATCTGAAAAACATAAAATCTGTAAATAAAAAAAACAAGAACTCAAATATGAAATGCAAATACACTTATGAAAGTGATTGAGAATGCAGTTTAGCTGTATGGGAATGTCCTTTTGTAGGAGACAGGGTTGATTCTTTTGTTTTAGAAATGTAAATGTACTGTATATTTCATATGGAAATGGAGGATTCGAATCAAATCAACTTTTAATTGTCACACATGTACACGGCACCGCACACAAAGTGACATTTAGACTCTGCATTTAACCCAGCAGTGGGCAGCTCTTATACTATATATATTATTATAATATATTATAGTGTCCCAGGCAGCCTTTGTTTTTCATTCATCTGTGTTCAATATAAAAATGAATAGGCAGACTCTTGAGCTGTCCAATTCGTCACAGTGAACATTAAGTCTGCACTCATTTCTGTCAATGTTGCATTAGTGTTCTGTGGTATTAAATGAGCGTATAAAACATTATTTTGCACTTTGACTGAATCATATTCAAGTCCATATTCAAGGAATATATTATTTTTCCACAGTACATTCGCCACTTTATAATTAAAAAGTGTCTGTAGTGATAGAAATATTGACGATTCTGACACAGGTATTACTTCATCCGAAACAAATGTTGTGGTATTGGCCTGGTTTGGAGCACAGCGCACAGGAAAAGCAAGGGGCTACTAGGGACCAACAGCTTAGTTTTGCCCCTGGGCCCCATAGTGGGTCAATCTGGCTATGCTTAACATGCATAGTGATATTTAATATTTATCATATACATGCTGCCTCTGTGGAATACCGTGTAGGAAGGTATATGGGAAAAAAACATCAGCATGCATTAGATATAAGCCATCCTTTATCCTCGCTATTATTAGATTGCATTCCAAGATCATGTGAAAGAAAAAGCAGCGTTGAACCTAACCTATAGTCCTGACTGAATATGACACAGATAAAACAGACATTATGGATTAATATAGAGGCTGGAGGAGGCTGGAGGAGGCTGGAGGAGGAGGTTCATCTTCAAACGTTCTACATGTAGCCTGTAACATCAAAGCACCAGTGTAGGATAACTATGAAACCATGCTTTATAATTAGCAATCCAAGACAATATCGTCCCATTATTTCCCATAAACCCCAGTGTTTTCTTGTAACCAAAGGAACCAACACTCACTCAAATGGATGATCAACAAAAGTAGCAAAACAAGGGATCACGTCCCCACATTTATTTATTTTTTGCGCCGCTAATTGTTGACACGATAACGGGAGAAGGAAATAAAAGATGTTGACAAATCAAAAACTGAGGATAAGGCTTTAGTTGAGACTCTAGATGAGATTGACCCGACATTAACATCAGTCCAGCAGGGCCACCCTGCTAGAGGTTTTTAATTTACAGCCAGGGCTAACGGTCAAACTGTTACAGGAAATGGCAGAGGTGGAAAATCCCCAGACCACCTGACCTCTGATCTCAGGCCTCATAACTACAGATTTCTACCTCCAACCCACTATGATGGAGGTGACTCTAGTTTGTCGTGCTGCAAGCATTACAGTCCAATTTAAAAAAAACTCTACATCAGCATTTCGTCTAGAAATAATGACCCGATTACTCTGGATGATCCACAGATCTCACTCTGCACACTTTTTTCTTTGGAAACACAAATTGCAGAAGAAATAGTCCCAGATAAAAAGAGGCTGGCTCTCTCGTTTCCACAGTACCAGTACGCAACAAGATTCAATTCCAGAGCAATGTGTTTCCACTAATTGTATTACTTATTCAAAGTCCTGGTAGCTCACTAGAGCTGCTATACTGAAAATGTTTGTATCAACAACAGATCAAATGACTGTGTGTAGTAAAGTTGTTGTTTGTAGTGAAGAAATGACAGAGAATCATCACCTGACTCTGATAAGCATCATTTAGCATCTTTCAGCTCATTGGTTTGGTTTCACGGTCCACAACTTTACTGTTCTGGTTCAGCCTCAAAGTTTTCATCAACATTGTTTCCAACAAACAGCTGGAAGCTGTTTTAAGTAAAAAACAATCATTAAAAAAAAGCTCAGAAGAACCCACTATACACTCCCTGCCCATCAGCAAACAGCAGACAGACAGTTAGAGACTAGCTGGTGGACATAGTGGAGCATTTAGAAAACACACTGACAAAGGAGATCAGAGTAACGTAGAGGACCTACACTGAAAAGTTGGAAGACAGCCATCAAACACTCTACCATCATCCCGGTCCCCAGCAAACCCTCCATCACAGGATTCAGTGACCACAAGTCCGTCGCCCTGACGTCTTTGGTCATGAATCTTTGAGAAACTGGTGCTGGTCACATGAGGGACATCAGAGGACCCCTGCTGGACCCCTGCACTGTGCCTACCGAGCAAACAGGTCATTGAAAGACACAGTCACCATTGGACTGCATTACGTCTTGCAACACCTCGACTCCCCAGGGACATCCGCAAGCATCCTGTCTGTGGACTTCAGCTCGTTATTCAGCACCATTATCCCAGACATTCTCCAGCTCACTGTGCCAGCCTCCAACTGTCAGTGGATCACACACTTCCTGACAGACCGGAGGCAGCAAGCTGAGGCTGGAGTAAAAATCACATACAGCGCCATCAGCACTGGCATCCCCCAGGGATGTGTTTTCTCCCCACTGCTCTTCTCCCCCTACACCAACAACTGCATCTCAGGAGCCGCGGCTGTTGGACTCCTTAAGTTTGCAGGCTACACAATGGTCATGGGCCTGGTCGAGGGCGGTGATGAGCCTGCATACAGACAGGAGGTTGAGCAGATGGCTCTCTGGTATGGTTAGAACAACCCGGGAAATATGTGTATCTGTAGACATTCTTGGCCAAAAAAGTTGATTCTGATTTGGATATGATATGTCAGAATTGGGCCATTGTGTGACAGGTGGCCACAGTGTCAGACTTTGAAAACCCCAGTTTTAGAATAATGACTGTAGCTCATCCTCTTCCGAAAATCACCTAAGGGTGCTGTCACCGTGCCCACAGAGTCGGTCTCCATTTCACTGTCACTGAAACAATGCCAATGTTCGCCTCTTGATAACGTCGCAGATTAGAGTCTTAGCACTGAGGAGTCTTTCATGTCCACAATCCATGCTCAACTGTGCAAGATAATAGCCTGCCTTGAAGTCTGGTTTAACTGCATTATCATTCCTGTAGACCTATGTCGTTCAACCTGACTCAGAATCAAGCTACATGATAACAATCGGCTGATAAATCAATTCCATCCCGTCAGATATTTTTAGGAAAAATCCTGACAATCCCAAGCATCACCAACTGAAGACCTTCGCTGTAAAAAGTGACTCACACAACAAGTACAAATGACACACAGGCATGAAGGTTAGAAAACATACCATGTCTTTTGACTGTTGAGCACGCAGCGCAGCAGCATGTCTACATGAATACTTTGTTCATTGCGTACTGCTACTCAACACAAGACACAAATCAGTGACCAACAACATAACTGAGCCGAAAATGTCCCTGTTAAATGGATTCAGGCCACCGAAAAGTAAAGGTACGAAAAAGGAAGTATCAGCAAGTTCTTTTGCAGGACAAGTCATTCTTGACTTTGGAAACAGTAGTTGACAGAACGATCTCTCTCAAGCTTTCAACCGTTGGACTGTCAAGCTCAACTTTCATGGATGAGAAGTCTGGAAAGCGCTTGAAATACGCTGCCATACAAAACTAAAACGTGAGAGTCAACTCCAGAGCCGCAGGAGACATTAAACAAATCATTTACCAGATATACGCTGTATATATTGACCACTGTGTGTACATTTGAAGATAGCGAGGTCTACATGGGTATCATTTTTTCAAATCTTTATTTATTCAGGGACGTTTCACTGGGAGGAAGCCTCTCTTTTGCAGTAACACCCTGATCATATTCACACAGTTACACACATTCACACTGCTGGCCAATGAACAGCTACACTGGTGCGGTTGGGGTTAGAGCCTCAGTGGCGGTAATGAGCGACTGAGAGCACTGCTTTTTCACTTCTCTCACCCAGATTCCGGGGATTGAACCGACAACCTCACAAGCACGCTTCTCTGACCTTAAGGTCACCACTGCGCAGCTAAAAGATGAAAAGTGTCTCACTGTGCATTCCAACACCCACACTGCCATGTCAAATGCAGTATGGCAAAAAAAAAATACGAGGATGTCCTACTGCATCCAGTCACATTTTTGCAGCATGCTTTTCTGGTTTCTCTAACCCACAATCCTTTGCGCAGGGAATATGTGAGCAAGAGGGTCAAAGTCCAAGGTGCAATGTTATGATGAAGTAGTATGTCCTGGTTGTATGCCTGCTGCATGCAACAGCACATACTGTGTAAGGACAGCTGCAGTACAAACTTAGTGTAAAATGAAAATGTGATTTGGAACGCAGCCTTGCTCCACTTCCTCTTCTGTCCGTCCGTCACGTTATACTTGTGTCATACCTCATTCGGTCCCCTTACTAGTTATCTTGCTAATTACCAAAACTGGTCATTTATTGGTTAAATGCAACATTTCTAAACCCTGTATGGCATCATTGGGTAGGTAACAGTGGAGAAGCCAGCAAGAGTAAACTAGATTTTTTAAATGATCCAGCCAAAAAAAACCCAGCCCAATGTTGCCGATGAGACTAGCAAGAAGCACTCACTCCAAAAGTCTCTGAATCTCGCGAGAAAGTCGGCATCCAAAACACGGACGGCGCGTCTCTTCAGGCCTCTTTCCAAAGCTTCTCCCTGAAAATTATCTTTATGAACGTAAACGTTGAACATGGCTGTTGTTAGCACTCACAGCTGTCAAGCTAGCAGCCTGTGGAAGAATCCGGTGACGCGCAATGAGTGCACGGGCAGAGTGCGCGCAGGTAGACAGGCAGGTAGGTAGACAGGCAGGTCGGTCGACTTATTACAGTCCTGCGACTGATACTGGATTATTTACTTTTTTTTGTCAGCGCATTTAATTTATTTATTGTTGTCGGGAAGCTAGAAGTATTTCAAGAAAAATATATTTTTTTTAAATCCTAAAATACATTACCCACACTAGCTTTAACTTAACAAAATGACAAGCACTGGCAATATTACAATCACACATACAATGCAGCACCAACCATCCCAATGCAGCTAATGCTTCCTCTTACACTAGCTAACGGACAATTTCAGAGTACAACATTCTACATGTAGCAAATACCATGGAATGCTGATCGCTTGTCAACACGACTGAAGTAGCGGTACATTAAGACAACGTAGCATCCTTGCTAGCATATCATCCAACAAACAAAACAAAATAAAACTTCTTTTGGAAGACACACCTGCGGTTTTAACCTTTGTCTCTTCCCCTTACCGGCATTGCATTTTCAAGATAAAAGCCTCATTGAGTAACTAAGGGGACAAAAATGAACAGTAAACACCTACGAAATCAACAAACATGAAAAAACATTTACTCCTATTAATCTTATGACTTCCAAAAAAAAATTTATCTTGGTCCTGTTTGGCTGACCTCAATTAAAATATATTCTTAAGGAAAAACAATGAAAACTGTTGGGTGGGGCTAGGTAACTGAGACAGGGTGATTGTCACATTAACCCCTTCCCCTCCCTGATAAAATGGGGCCTCGGTACAGAGAACAGAGGACAGCCTGGCGTGCGTAAAGCGTGAACACCGTATTAGGCAACAGACATCTTACTGTAGTAAATCCCCAGATGTAAGTCTCTTGCCAGCAGGGATGCAACAAAAAACAAAAACATATAGTTTGTGAGAGTCTCTGTTCGGTGTTATAATTGTATTCAGCTCAACATTAATGGCATAAAACTCAAATACTCTATCTGCAACTTTTCTCCATTTCTTTTGCTAGAGCGTCTGGATGGAAATCAGGATAAATCCACTAATATCTGCCTTCATTTAAAAAAAAATAAAAAATAATTGTACATATTTGCACACTTTACAGTGGAAAGGGGTGCAATTGTGTTGTTCTTTTGCCACGTTGTCATTAACATAGGACTGGAAGACTGAGTTTTTAGATGAACTAGTCGTGTAAACGCACTAACAGGAGCACGGCGTAATAGCAGCCTATTGCAACGTCATGTGTCCGCTGAATCACGGTAAAGTGAGGGAATGCATTACCCCAGTGATACGCGCTGATGGCTCAGGCGCATCTGCCTGCACAGCGCGCACAGAGCCGTTATAACAGCCTGACCTGCAGCGCCAAAGAGTGCCGGCGCTCACCGATGCGCACAACTGCTTTCATTTCATAAAAAAATAATAAATTGAATGAATTGTTTCTGCGGCCCAGACACTTCACAATGACGGCTACCACGCGACCTGTCCGTGGAGCAAAACACGCATTAAAAGAATTCATTGTGGTTTGCATTAAAAAAAGAAAAAAAAAAAGCCCACCCATGTTATGCGTGCGTCAGAAGCCTGCGCACCCAGTCCTGAAGGCTACACGGTGACTAGTCTCACACACACGCACACACACACACACACACACACGCTGAAAGATCTATAACCTAAGAGCGTTATTGGATGCCAGGCACACAAACTAGGGTATATTTTTCAATTTTCTCTCCACCGGCCACAGTGGGTCCTGACAAGCAATTATTGTAAAACATAACCCCCCCACTCCCACAAACCAAAGCCCACCATCAGCCTCAAGTCATCCCAAAAGTAAAAAAAAAACAATTCATGCATTTATCGGATACACCTGCCCAAAACACACACATGACGCCCAAAACTCACCTGATATGCAGACAATAAAATTGGCTTGAAGAATGATCAATATTTCCCAAATTATATCCATCCTCTGTCTTCATTCCACGGACATTACACGCAGATTAGAAAAAAAATTAAATAAAGACGAAACGGAGTGTGTCAGTTGCAGATGTCCTGTTCTCTCAGACTGAATCCCGCGCTGCACCTTCCACCAGGTACTTTCCACTCTACACACATAACAGGTGATCAAAGCCTAAGGAGTAAATGCTTGACGTTCACACCACTAAATGTTACAATTCCAGAGACGGCGAGAAGACTGAACTCCAGACAAAAGAGCCGAGCAGAACGAAGATCCTCTCAGTTCACTGTAGTATTCCAGTGCGCCCTAGAACGGACACGTCCATCCATCCACCCGGCGCCGTTTCACAGAGTGGGCATCCCGTTCTTACCACGGAAAGTCAAACATGACCGTGTCAGTAAAACCTCTGTGTGGAAAGAGAGAAAGAGAAAGCGCAGATTAATGAGGCGGGGCAGCTGTGGGATCAGACTCACACCTAGAAGCGCCTCACAACTCAGAAACTCGCATCGCCAGGTGGCGAGCCTCCGATCTACACTTCTCCCGTCACTGCAAGGGACGGAATAACCAACACTTCCTGTCGAGACTGTAACAAATAAAGCTCTGGTTTGTTGATGTAAGTGTTACCATGTAGACTATGCATTTCCTAGACCATGACGATAACTAATAAAAAGGGCGAAAGTAAAAGGTGCAAATACAATCAGAGAACATCGAACTTGCTTTATATGGTAAATGAAATCCCCATTAAGACCATCATTTCCGGGGAGCGCTTGCGCATTCGGATTTAATTGTTGTAGTTTTTTTTTTTTTAAATCTCTGCTTTTAATTTGTACACGCTGACACATGATTTCCGGTCGTGCTCCGGCTAAGAGCGTTGAGCTTGACGCAGAGTTAGTTCTATCGCCATCCCACACACGCAGGGCACAAGTGAAACGCGGATTCTGCAAAGTAAAGAGCATTCCGTGCAACTAGAAGAGTGAATGTGGGAAGTGTGTTAAGGAGAGGAAAATAAAACGCACTTACAGATACTGGAGACAGATTCTCTGCACATTAAAAAGGGGGCAGGAAACTCCGGACCGCGCAGCTTTGACGCACCGAAGAAGATCTGTCCTGAAACGAGACTGTGATGAGAACTAAAAGTAGATAGTAGAAGAAGATGAAAGCAATCCAACTTGGTAAAAAAAAAAAAAAAAAAAAGACAAGGCTCATGTGCTGAATGTCCTCAAAGGAACGAAACGTTGATAAGGATGAACAGAGATCTAATAAAGATAAACTCCAAACGTGAGGCACGGTGCGCTCTCAGACAGGCGGCAGCTCATTCCTCACTAACGGCTCGTAGGGGTCTTGCAGTTCGAGGCTGGCACCGGGCACCCAGCGAAGCCATCCAGCTCTGCGGATCTGCACGCTATTAGGATTCACGAGGAGCGACGCGCGCGGCCGCGGGCGGATGCGCGCACAGGCAGGCGGGGGCACAGGTGGATGAAAACCGAGCACTGCAGAAAAACACGTCCCTTGTTTGGTGTGGAAATATTGTTTGCGTTAAATGCGATGCTGATTTGTAACTCAGCGAGGATGTGCGACGAAGAATATTAAAGACACACACAGTGCTATCACAGCGGCGCATTACACTGCAGGAGGAATTTTTAAAAATCATGTTTTCTGCAAGGAGATTTCTGTGCGCTTGAATTGAAAAGACACAAAGGCACGCGCACACACACGTGGAAGTATGTGCTACTTACTTTTTTCAGAGGTGTTTAGTTTGGGACATCACATAGGCCTGAGCTATACTGCTGGTTTACACCCGAGCATCAACCCCATATGTGTGACTATTGGACATGTCATTCCAAAACCATGGAACAGCCTCCACTCTTCTGCTTTCAGGCTTTCCGCCAGATGTTAAACATGCTGCGGGGATTTGATCCCATTCAGCCGCAGGAGCAGGACTGAGGTCCAGCACTGATGTTGGCGATGAGGTCAGGCTCACAGTCGGCTCTCCAGTTCATCCCAAAAGGTGTTGGACTGAGGTCAGAGCTCTGTGCTGCCAGTCAAGTTCTTCCGCATTAAACTGGGGAAAGCTTTCCTTCATGGAGCTGGCTGTGTGTCATTCTGTTAAGTTAAAGCTAGTGTGGGTAATGTATTTTAGGATTTAAAAAAATATTTTTCTTGAAATATTTCTAGCTTCCCGACAACAATATATTAATCAAATGCAGTGATAAATAATCCGGTATCACTCGCAGGACTGAAATAAATCGACCGACCTGCCTGTCTCTCTACCTGCCTGTATAACTGCCTGCCTGTCTCTCTACCTGCCTGTCTCTCTACCAGCCTGTATAACTGCCTGCCTGTCTCTCTACCTGCCTGTCTACCTACCTGCCTGAAATGCAAGTAGTACAGTGGAAACTTTTAAAAAGAAAAATATTTTAATTATATATTGAAGAAGTTGTGTTGCGAAATAATACTTTTAAGCTTCTACTACGTACTTCACATGGTATTTTTTAAGAACCTAATATCTACGTTTTATCTTTCAGCAACATTTCTTGTTTCCTTATTGGATTGAAGTAAATAAAAATAAATTTTGAACCACGTCTCTGTCCCCTCAGTGTACAAAGCTGTGTGCCTAGTTGTGAACTCGAGGTTATTGGTAGTTGGTAATACTATTTCCCAGTTATATATATATATATATATATATATATATATGTATATACTGATATATATCCTACTCTGTGCCAAATAGCTCCATTGTTGTCCAAAAACCAGCCACACTGTTGCACTGGGTGACATGTTCTTTTATTAGCATAAACACACACACACTGTGGTTTATTTTGACACACAACGTACTGCAGCCACAAATACTCCCCAGAGCACCAAATGTGGATTAGTCCACCGCTGAAAATAGTCCCCAACCAATAGGGAATGAATCCCACAGGTCATACAAACTTTAGGTAGCTACACTGTAAGTAAGTCGACAAGCTTTTATATACTAATTGTTTGGAAACATTGTGAACCTTTAAACCTCCCGTACCCACAGGCATTACAAAACACACAATACAGTGCTAAACACATAATTAAATTATAACATTTATAATGTAAATGTAATTATTACATTTTATAAGATGCACTTTATTTATATTATTATTACATTGTAATATATGTAATATAATACTTACAAATGTTTACAATAAATATTACAAATATTACCTCTGTTTTTTTTTAATATTAATTGTTGTGAGCTTGTAGGTTTATAGGTGCATGAAAAAAGACTGAGACTGAGACAAGTCCCGGAAAGAAGTGCGGATGGAAGTGGTCATTTTTCAAAATAAAATACCCTGCAGACTAATGTAAATAAATTGTTTACAATGAATATAATTAACTCAACAAAAAAAAAACAAAAAACACTTTATTCTTTCTGTGCGGCCCGGTACCAAATGACCGGCCCGGTGGTTGGGGACGCCTGATATATATATATATTAGTCATGCGTATGTCATTTATATTCTTTATATTCAGCACATACAGCTCACTATTGATCCCTCCTTTCTCGATAACAGGACAGAGATCGTTCTGTTCATTTAAATGGAAACTACCACTGTGAAGCATCATATGAATTCTGCTGCAGCTCACTGTAACTGCTCAGCAGCCACTAGGTGAAGAAAAAAAAAAAAAAAACACCTTTCGCATGAGGAAATACCAACCGTATTACTTCACCTGCTATTTTCTTTGGCACAGGCTTTGAAAACTCTGAATTTTGTCAAAAGGTGTTGTGGTATTTGAAGGTTTAAGGACTTAATGCTATGATTTTTTTCCTCCATTTATCCCTTCCTGCTTGTGGCCCCTGTGATGTTCCAAGTAACAAAGGCTGGGCACAAGGTAGAGAATGACGGGCAATCAATACCGTACACAGCCTGTTTTTTTTTTTTTTTTCAAGTGCCACTTTCCCACATCAGAGAGGTACATCCCTACAGACTCTCCCATCCCTTTGGAACCAAATGCTTTTACCAGTCAAGTCTCATCCGGTGTCTCTTTCCCACCAAGTGGACCTGCATGGTGTTCTGTTGCTTCTTTTAAAGAGGGCCTTTCAAAGGTTACTTTCTCCTGGAAGCACACAATAGAGCATTCTGTTTCAACTCCAGATATGATTGTTATTCCGCAGACAATGGTCCCTGTGCTGCTGGTGGACGGGAGGAAATTGCCGGTCTTACAACTCAGTTCACTTTTTCTAATCTGATTCCTCCATTCGTCCACTTTTCATTTTTATTTTTTTAAAATCGATGTTTTGATGACATGTTTTCAAATATAGTCCAATCATGACCCTTGGATCACAATAAGACAATCCGTGTGAATGATTGGCAGACAGTTCAGGCTCATGTTTTTCAAAATCAATTCAAAGGTCTTAGCTTCGAACTTCGAAATTGTACTTTATGGTAGACTTTCAGAACTTCAGATAAGCCTTGTTTTGCTAAACGAGTTGGATTCCTGTACTGTGTTGAATGAAAAATCGTCTATTGTGGATGGAACATGGACATAAAACAGTGCAGAAGATAAAATATAGGGGTAAAATATACATGTGTAAAATAAAATAATATATATTTGTGGGTCCAATCACAAAAGGCAGGGTTTTTTTTCGCCCACTCTCTTTATTGTACACATGCTCATATACAGTAGTACAAAGAGATACATAGACACCAGAAAACAATAACAAAAAATGTGTTCAAAACGAACAAAAACTAAATTACATTTATATTGCCAAAGTTTGTATTATATAGATTACATTATATTAATTTAATAACTTATAGCTCTTGATAGGTTAGATGGTGCTATATTGATTTAAATTATTTATCGAGTCGAGTTGGCTCGGTTCCTGACCATTTTTATTATAAATATGTAAAATAAATAATAAAATCAAACATATTAATTTCAACATTTATTTTTTTTGACACCAATCCAGAAAATAGTTTTTTGTATACAGTGAAAACAAAGTTGGGAAATATTCTCTGTTTCACACTTTTGAACAATACCCAACTGGAATCTTTCTTACACAAGTTTTTCTGCGTATATTCTATGTAATATCTTGGAAGACACTTCTGTAAAAACTTGTTATTGATACAATATTTCTCACACATTTTCCTTGATTTCTGCCACTGTATATCATTAAATAAGAAAGACCAAAAACATCTGGATGAAAATAATATAAATCATATTTTTTTGTTAGAGCACTTCTCTTTCAGTGTATTAGTTCCACCATAAAAATATAAAAAATTACCAAAATCATCACCAAATCACCAAAATTAAAAGGTCGATCTAGTGCACCAGAGTTTTGTAGAAGTATTCGGGCACTTTTTGGTTTAGCCTAGAAAACAATATTTCACTCCTTTGGTTTTATAGGTCATTTAAATTTATCAAGAAATCCTTTATAAAATACTCCTTTGCTGTTCATCTTTTCATATAATTACACACATATATAATATATATATATGTATATATATATATATAATATATGTAATTATATGTTACAGTATATTTAACAGGGATTCCATGTATATCTGTTATATCACAGAAAACAAAGATAGATTTACTAATACTCATTTTTAAAACCCGGGACCCCTCTAAAATCTCATTTCCATCTTTTAAGAATAATGTAGTGTCCTCGGCAAGTTGACTTAATTTGAGTTATTTCCTTCATACTGAAATGTACAATAATTTATTAATCTTTGTTCACATTACTTGTGTTACTAACAGAAATAAAACATTAAACAACTTCAACCAACTTCAAAAATAAAGGCATGTTGGACTGTATCGAAAGACTTGTACAAATAAATAACTAAAATGAAACTCATCAAAATGAGCTAACTATAATTAATTAAATCTAGTACAAATTTGACATTATTACCAATATGTCTCTCCTGTATTAATCCAGATTGTTCTTCATCAATTATCTTGCGTCGTCCTTTTTTCAGTCTTTTTTGCAAAGATTAGTGCAAATACTTTGGCATTAATATTTAATAAAGTACATGGTCTCAAATTATCTAAATATAATTTATCTTTATTGGGTTTTGGGATAAGCGTAATTAAGAAAGAAACTGGCTCTGTGCTGAATCTTTTATAAGGCTCCTCTGTTAACCAGTAGTTTACTTAAGAAATGTTCTATGTTAGGTTCCTCTCCACATCTAAGAGCAGGTTGAAGACTTTCCTTTTTGATAAAGCTTATAGTTAGGGCTGGCACAAGCTTACCTTGGACCAGCCCCTAGTTATGCTGCTATAGGCTTAGACTGTCGGGGGACTTGCACCTCTCTCCTCCTCCTCCTCCTCTTCCTCTATCTGGATGCATTCATGTCCCTTAAATGTATGTTAGGGTTAGGGTTAGGGGTAGGGGTTAAGTTACCACGTCCAGCACACCTGCCACGGTGTTGCGATCTGCCTCAGGAACCACCACTTTTCCTATCTCCTTCACTCTTGCCTTGATGTTCTCAGTCGAGCACTCGGAAACTCCATTCAGACGAGGGCAACATCTGCAGTTTTCTCTTTCTTGATTATTGACCATAGGGAAATTATCACTTTTAATGAGCATCGGCACTGGGCTCTTGTCTGTGGCAGCCTTTACAAGCAAGGATGTGACGCGCTGATGACGTCTGATCTGTTTATGGGCCAAGCAAATGGCTGCCCTCTAAACGGCCATGATTTGACCATCAGTCGAGAAGCCCCCCCCCCACCCCGAGTCGAATCTCATGTGAATCACTGTACTTTTTTTTGCTGCATCGTTGTAGTCAAAAAATAACATTGAGTAAACAACATACATAACAGGGAGGGGGATGAGAAACTGCACAGGGTGGGCTAAATTCCTATAATATATTGTGACTTTACATTAGTCTACCAGTTATCTTGGCCATTAGCTCATATGTTTGTACTAACTGGTGTAATTTATACAAAAACAAGATATCAGACATAATTAAACATATGTTGTCGTTAAAAGGGCTACAAGTAAGACATTTCAGTATTCTGTGATACATGTGTTGCCACACTCTCTGCGCTCGTTGCTACGTGAAATTAGAAGTTCCCTAATTCCTTTTGTAGACTTCATTCCAGATCCTAGGGGGCAGGCAGATGTTAGGATCAACTCCAACATGATCAAGAGTCTACCCTCACTCTAAATGAAGCAATTAATATTATGATCTCTTTAAACTTCTGGAAACATGCAGTCATGCCTTCCAGGCTGCACAGTTAGACAGCATTACAAGAACTACTGGAGCAGTGGAGTTCATGTAGACTAAGTCTGTCTCAGGGTTTAACACATAGTCCTCATATCATATTTATTATGGAAAGTATTACCCCTGATGTCCACTGGAGCAAATGTAGTCTGTTCCTCAGGAGACACATTTCCAATATTATTTTGTTTTGCGTATGTTGTGTTTCACAAGCATATGAAAATCCCGTCTGCCGCTCGTTCATGATAGATGTTGTGACTTACTTTGTGGCTGTACTTTACTTGTTCTATAAACTTTACGAAGCATGTTGTTTTTATTTTGAATCTGTATTTGTGAGCCTTAAGAGGGACGATCCAGTCACGTGACCGACGGACATTGGCACATTGGCTAAAATGGTTCCCGTAACGTAAAAGTCTGTTGAAGCTTGGCTGAAGCTCCTGTGGGAAGTGATTTTACGGGCGGCTAATCATAAGCCCATGTCCGGGCATTCGTGCGGATGCGAAGCGGTGGTGTGCATCCTGTCTCGAATTTCAGCTGATTAACCCGCCGGTCACCCCAAAAGCTCCTTTGTGCCCCTTTCCAATAATTGAGATGCCATTTGAAAGGATTGGAGTGGACCTCATGAGGCAATTAGATCGGAGTGCAAAGGGATATGGCTTTTTGTTGGTCCTCGCGGATCATGCAACCCGATATCCTGAGGCAGTGCCACAGCGCAATTCCTCGGCAAAGAGCTTGGCGTAAGCACTGTTTCATGATCATGTTATCTCGCGAGCTGTAGGAACTACTGAGCAACCACTCAACTCGGACTAGTGTTTACCATCCACAGACCGGTGGGGCAGTTTAATAAAACGCTTAAGAACATGCTTCGTAAGTTCGTTCACGAAGAGAGCCATCATCGGGATACATGGCTAGACCCTCTGTTCTTTGCCCCGGGCCTCCACAGGATTTTCTCCCTTTGAACTGCAACTCAAATTCACCAACTCAATCTTCTGAATGCATGGAGAGAGGTGGCCTCTGCGTCTCGATTAACTGTTCACCTTCATGTAGCCGGTTTGCACTTTGTACAGATCCAGAATAGCAGGTGCGCCTGAAGACACCCCCACAGTCCCTACACCCAAGACCAGTTTGTATTTGTTTTTGCATTTGCACGATTACAGTAGGTGATTTGTTTATTTTTAACAAATCGCCTACTGTCTGCTATATAGTTAAGAGTATATTGGAGATCCAAGTCGAAAGTGACAGAAGGGCGGGACTCAGAGAACAAGTCGCAATTAGGCTTCTGATACGTCAGAGCCATGTGGCTCTTGTGCGTCTCTTGTTTGATATTTCCTCGCTCCTCGATCCTTGCTTGACCTGGAAGTTGTTGATCTTTTGTTTTTCGGATTCAGCATTTAGTTAAAAATATGTTAATTGTTGATCTAAACAACAAAAGGAACCACAAACCACTTTCTTGATTCATTAGAAAGATTTTCCCATTAACTTTTATTATGGATGCAATTAAATTCAGAGAGAGGAGTGTTTGTCAGCAAGAAACTATTTTTACATTTACATTTTTATTTATCGTCATTTACATTCAGTGGCATAATGTTCCTGAGCGTCGGGTAGTATATGAGTTACGTAATTTTCCCTGAAACAGTAAGCCTAATTAATCATTTCCAGTGTTCAAAAGACACCACAATCATATTCTGGTTTATTAAATAATGCATTCGCAATCGGACTATCAGTAAATACAGACGTAGATAATGAATAACTAATATAAAGGCATTCTGTCAGTTGAAATAGTTCCTGTTCCTCTAAGCAGGACACAGTACACAGTGTTAATACAGAATGCAGTTTTTGTTAAACAGGTACCAGGCTGCTGCTGCTCTGGCAGTGATAACTGTGTCTTTATTAATATTAGCACAATACACATGTGTGCAGACACAAACTCCGTCAAAAGTCTCTACAGCTGTTAAAGCCGGCTGACAGCTGATCAGCTGTGATCGGTGTCATGTTCTTTTAATTTGAAATAGAGACCCGTAGAAATCAATTCCGGAAAACTTCTCTTCAGGTTAACGATATTTATTCGATGATGATATGGTATGCATTACAAAAGTACACAGCTGCGGTCCGTCCTATTTCACTGTTCCACAGACCACATTTAAGTAGTTACTTTGTCTCACGGATTCACAGAAAAGGGCCGATCTCTTGTTTACAACATATTTTATACCCGCCACCTTTCAGGTATAGTCTCCTGTTGGTTGGCTGGGGCCAGGTCCTATTGGCCCCTTGTTGGCACTTAGGCGTGTCCACGCCTCTCAGCGCTTCTCTGCTCCAATCAGATCTTCTGTCACCCTTTTAAGAAGTGGTGTACCCTTACGTTTTTACAGTTTACAATGTTGCATATTATTTCACAGTATGTTGGTCACTCTTAGGCGTAGTCACTTAATTCAACAACATTTAACACTTCTAAAATAAGGATAAAAATAAGGCACATAGTAACAGTTTACACATTCATAATACTTCTAAATAAGGACATAATAAGGTGCATTGTAACAGCTTATATATTGATTTTAATTACATCGGCGACATCAGAAACAGACGTCGCTTCACGTGACGCTTCAGAGGAAAAGACGTCTCATTTCTCTAAAAACACATTTCCTCTGTCCTCGCATGGTTTCCCCGGACCATGACCCGGAAATGACGCAAGTGAGGGAAACATGGATGCAATTTAAGAGACTTGGATTACACTCGTGGTCTGTGCATTAGATTGTAACTTGCACAAACGTCAGTTTTAAAAAGGCTGCCTTTCTCCATTTCACTAGGCACTGGTCTCTGTTTTTGTGTCTCCTTTATGCATAATTTCAGAACAATGTTTCCGTTGATTTGATACATTATCAATGAAAGTGTATAGATGACGAACTTGTTTAGTTGGTCTGCTTTCTGGGTTCATAGGGTTTTTGTTGTTCTGCCTGGGGTTTTGTGGTAAATCAGCTCAATCAAGGAAAGTGTGAACAGGTTTGCCTCAGTTATGTCCTCTCAGCAGGGAGCGGCTGGACACGATGTGTGAAGACAGGTGAGGTAGTTCTGCAGTAACTGACATTCTATTATATTTTTTTGTGCTCATTGGTATGTAATGATTTCCCATAGAAGTGTCAGCAGTGACTTAGAGATGTCGTATTAATGTGATGCTTGTTCGGTTTAGCTCAACCCCTTTCCTAGGTAGTAGGTTCCAGAAGGTAACATGCCATCCACTGCAGTCAGGGGAGGGAAAACAGGAGTTAGCAGCTTGCTGTTAAACTGCAGCTTTCTTGTGTTAGGTGCCCTTTTTCTTCAGTTTAACTTAAGTTTATTGAAATTCATTTTCGTCCTTTGTTTCAGTAAACTTTTTGAAAAATAAATGCCACTTTTCTTGCACTACTTTGGTCCTTCAACATTTCTTTTGAAAGTTTTCCAGTGACAGACCACCTCATCTGCCCTTCATACAGTATGTGGGGTGGCACCTATACTCAGATAAAGGATCAATGAGTCAGGCAGACTAAAGTATTCAACAAAACAGCCCCTCTGCTCCTGCACTCTCTCTGCTACTATGGGAAGGAGAGTGGGGATGGCAGGTTAACATTTGCGTTTGGTCATTTTGCCAACAATGGGGATGGCACCACCCTCATATCGCCCTCAGCGCTTTAACTTCCACTGAAACTATATGCCTGCTTCGACTTCAAACTCCTCTCAGTGTTTCCATTTTAACTGCCAATCCAACTTGTTTCCATGATTCTGTTTCAAATGCCACTTCAAGTTCTTTTCGCGCTTCAACTTCAGTTCCCAAATTCAGTTGCTTTAAATTATTCAGCTTTAGGCGTTGTTATCATGTTGTTATGGTTTCAAATGTCATTTTGCTCATTTTGATCCCACTTTTTCTTCAGAAAATTTTGCTTTTTTCTAGTTATGGAAGTTATTATTCAATGTAGCAGTTTTCCTAAGCATGTGTATTTGTAAATGTACCTCCAGCTTAAGGACTTCTCTTAGATAAACAATATATCATATGTTTCATAGATGTTTAAACTTTTAGATTTCCC
Organism: Bovichtus variegatus; assembly: GCA_943593645.1. Taxonomy (NCBI): domain Eukaryota; kingdom Metazoa; phylum Chordata; class Actinopteri; order Perciformes; family Bovichtidae; genus Bovichtus; species Bovichtus variegatus. Next base: position 3,094,710 of record CALSCE010000091.1, on the reverse strand, counting down.
ATAAATGTACAAATTCTTTGTAACAGGAATACTTTAGCCGTGCATCTAAAATGTCTTCAGTGTGTGAGGAGATGGAAGAGATTTTTTTTTTGGTGAAACCAATTATCCCCTGCTGGCTAATGTGGAATCATGAATACTAAGAGGATGATGAAAAATGAATTTTTAATGACATCCCAGGTTTGAATGGATCACTCGGAGAAGACACGGGATCAAATAAAGAAGTAGAAATGACAGAAAGCAAATATGTGTCAAGCTCCAGCCAGAGTTCACACTTTTCATGTGTTTGTTATGAAGAAAACAAAGAAGAAATCGCTCTCAGGCTACCACCGTAGACTTCATAATTTGCAGGTAAAGCTCTGCTTGAGAGCTTGATCGATATTCTTGCGGTTCAGAGGCCAAATTTATGCAGATGAAAGACACTAATTATGCTCATGCCCATGTGAGGAACAATGACTGGGTTGCTAATGGGAAAATCAAAACACATTAAGGACAGCCAAATGATTTTATTTTTCTTCAATGACTTCGCCTTCTCAGAAACAGATGGAGAATGGAGGGAGAGAGAGAGGGAGAGACAGAGAGAGAGAGAGAGAGAGATAATAGCTAGGAGAGAGAAATGCAACATGTTGAAAGATTTAATTTGGGCTAATTATGATTAATTCTGAATATATCTGTTCAAAAACGGCCAGGTCTCATTATTATTCCGTCAGGGTTTTGTTTTTCTCTCGACGTGACAGCCATGTTGCAGCTGTAAACAGACAGCTTCACTGGCCCCTGGAGGGTTCAAAGTGGCCGTCAAAGAGAAAATTAAAATGGCCCTGTCTACGTGAGAAACCACAGTGCAGGGTTAACCACACATTTTTTTATGTATATTTAGTATATTTAACTAATTAACTAACTTTGGGCTGATATACTAAATCTGCAATATGACATAAAGAGTACAGGGCCAACATAGTGTTTATTCCCAGGCAATAATTGTGTGGTGTTAAGTTGATCGTATGCACTGACACAGGTTTTCAAAGTCTTACATCGTGGCTCCCCTCAAGAGACAACTTTATTTCAATTCCACACTAGCTGCTATGTGATGGCCTTGGTTGAAGAAAACTCTAAATGCAAATGCACAAATGGGGGATTGGATAGGGAGAGTGCATGTGTAGATGGATGCAAGCAGCCTATCGTTATCGTTATAAATGCCACTACGGGAAAATAGCGCCTCCTGCAGGCAGGATATTGTGTATGAAATGTTGCATTTGTTACTCGGATTTCATTGTAGGGGATTTGAAAGCTCCTTTCTTTGCGTTCCTGCTCATGTAGGGGTGGAAGGAAATGAGAAAGTAGACATACTTGTGGAAACAATCACTAAAAGGACTATATACGCAAAACTTGGCAAAAACACTGAGACCTAAGCGACACAGGAAGACATCTTTACTGTATTCAGAAACATGTAGGAGATAAGATAGAACTTTATTTATCCCGAGGGAAATTGTTGTAGGTGGACAAATATGTAGTAATAGGCCGCAACAGGTATGACGAAAAAAGAAAGAAATTAAAGTCAGGATTAATTAATGAAAAACACAGTATTATCTTGGGGAATTTGCTAAAAAAAAAAAAATAATAATAATAACATCAGAGAAAGTATACAATATTTTATTTATTTTTTAAAAAACAAAACGGAATAATTGAGAGGATTATTTTATTTTCTGCCACTCTACTGCTCCACACTCCAGTTCAGTGGGTGGCAGTAAACACCAATTGGTTGCAAACCGCCAATAAACCTGAATAAAGTGTAAAATAAACAATTGTTTGCTATCATTTACCATAAAAACTTTGTACAGTGATATGATGTAAATGTTTTGTTCAGCTGCCCCCATGTTCCATGTGTTTACTTTTTTGTTCGATTGTCTCTCACAGTAACTGGCGTTGAGAAGACATAAGCGACCATAAGCTACCGGACATACCAGGCCAAGTAGGACTCTAGCAGGAAAATCCTTTTTATGTTTGGTGTATTTTATTGCTTATGAATTCAACTTTTCACTTGTAAGAAAAATATTGTTTTTTGTATATTTATTCATTAGAACAATTATGTAGTCTTACTTTAAAGCTGCAAGTAGCGTGGCCAAAAATGTCATATTTCACCTGAGGGAAGGTAATGCAATTTGTTAAGGTAAAGGGCTTGTAGGTTCTACAACTTAAAATGTCTTAAAATTCCTATCAGTAGTTATATTGAATAACAAAATTACATTAGATTCACCTCAGGGCACCACCATTTTTGACAAAGGGAAAATGGTAGCGAATACATTAAATTAGTCCTATAAAATATACTAAACTAGCAATTTGGATCTCCTACTAATTAGTAACTTCAACCAAAAATGGCCGTACCAATAGGTAGTAAGGGCCGGCAGCGTCCACTCACATGCAGCATTAAACACACCAGAATAAAGATTTAAAGGCATTTATTAACAAGATAACAACAGTTCACAATATGTAATCTAACTAAATATCTAAACGAAAGAAAAGTTTGGGGAAAAAGAACTTGTGGAGGAGAAGAGGGAAGCTGTGGTTTTGTTCATAAGACGACATCATGGTCACCGGCTACAGTAACTATGGTAAATGTGAAACGTGAAGGATCCTGGGAAACTGAGTTCTATGACTGTCCTTTGACGGCAGAACAAAGTAGCCCTCCAGGTTTACCCATTGTGGAGCATGAATGTGAAAAGTGAATTCAATCGGAGTGTGGTGGCTGGTGGTGGCGCCAAAGGAAAGGCCAGGGGTCACCAAAATCCTTATGGATCACTCACTGGAAACCTTGAATATTTAACAATTGGTCTTCATTCTCTGACCAATAGCATTAAGTATCTGACTGCTAAAAGTTGGACTTTTCTGTCTTTTTCATCATTATATATAAACAGAAGAGATTACTTGTTGGTTTAAAGCGTGTTAGACTTAGCTTAGAGTTAAAACGTATTTGTTGATAAGTGACTTGCAGAAGACTACAATGACATTGGAGAAGGAGATAAAGAGCTTTCCTTCAGCACTCCTCTCTCTGATAACTCAGCAGGTCACATTTCCACATGTTGACAGGGTTGAACCTCAAACTGTCCTCAGTACAGGACGTTCCCTGAGGCCGGCGGCCGGCGGTTTATTCACCAAAACAATTCTCTTGACTCAGTTAAACCTGAGCCCTTTAGTCAAACACTTGTTGGTAGTTAACGTGCTCAAACTTCAGTCATGCAAGTCAGAGTGTCCGTCAGAAAGAGATTGCCTGAGAGCCATAATACCTCCGCTGTCCATCAGCAAATGATGGAGGAGTTTAAAAATATCCACCTTGCTGGCAATACAGCTTTTACATCAGCTTAGTGCCACTAATGGGAATTGTTTGATCCACACTCATATGGCTCCATCATTTGATGTGAACATTTTCTCACTTGTCTGTAATTAAAATTAAAATGTGCATTTTTATATAACATAATTGTAATTCCCTAACTGTATTTATCGGGACATGTTTTGATTGATTTTTCCACTTGAATTTGAAATCAAAATCCCTGCTTCAACACTAAAGGTAATTATTTACAGTGTATGTATCATTTCCACCTGATTACAGTTATAAGAAGCCCAGGGGAGGAAGGTGTCGGAGGTTGGATAAATTACCAAGCTCCACCATGCTCCATATTTATCCAAGAAACATGCTGATAGAATGTGGCTAAAAGGGCAATAAACTCTTTCCTCTCTTCAGCATGTCCATTCTTCACCTCAAGCCACAGGTGCTGTGTTCAAATGTAACTCGAGCAGCGAGAAGTGGCTTTTCATTCTTGATGCACAACCATGCACATCATAAAAGCTGTGTCATTATGTGTCGCATTCCCTCCCTGGCATAATAATGAAAAATGTTATGCAATCAATGATCGATCGATGCCATAAAAACGTGCAGGACTGTGACACCAGAGGCCAGGGTTCACATCCTGAGTCCTGTCTGTGGTCAGGGTTCGGTAACAAAAGCACTTTGTTAAAGTTTAGGAAAAAATGTTTTGGTTTTGGTTAAATATTAACAATCATGTTGTGTCTCAGTTAACGGTGGACTTATTCTGTATGATCTTTCTCCAACCTTAACCAAGTGACTAAACATAAGCACAACAGAGGTCAATGTAGTCAATATGAGTGGATGTTTTATTGCAATATCTGATATTTTGGTGGGAAAAATAAGATTAGGTTGTCAGTAAACACTTTACTGATATATTCAGTATCAACATTTATGTGACTCGCCAGATACGTCAATTAACATTTCCTCATAATGTTAATGGAAAATGTATTCTGGACCACATTACAGTTCCTTCAAAACATGTTTGCTGTTGCAAATCAGTTGCATATAAATGTAATTTCTACTTGTGTGCACTTACACTGATCCTTTCTTTTTCAGTAACATCATTTCCCCTCCATTTAACGTGTGTCCTGCAAATGATGTTTATTTACTGCTATTTTAACTGCAACATATTTCATTTGCTCTTTAACATGATTACTAGGAGTGGACCAGACGGTCTGGATTTCAGGTGAAAGTAAGACTGTGCCATTTTTGCACCACTCATCTACTGTAGACTTGGTGTGAGTGGACTGTCTGTGTGTGTTTGTATGAGGACACAGAGCACTCCGTTGTGTCAGCTTAGTCCACACCTGAGTCCACCCACGAACATCCTGATTATCAGGATGCTCGGCCCTTAAGAGGCCAAGACAAGCAGCTGAACAATAGAATAAATATACAATAGAATAAATAGTGAGAATGGGAGAGCTCCTTTAGTGTCACAGCAGGGGGGGGGGGCAGAAGGCCAAATGACTGTGAGCACCTTCAGCTCATCCCCCCTCCTTCTCAAGTAGTGAGCTGTTACACTAAAGCCTTTGCCACCCACAACTGACGTTAATAATCTCTGGAAGAACGGAAGGTTAAAGAAGCTAGTGCTCGTTGCTAATTGGTACACCCTGAATTAAAGTCCAAGTTCAAAATAGACTTTTATTTCCAGCACAGCCTAAACTCTGAATAATATGGGATGGATTTTTTTATTTTTTGGAGAGCTTTTTATTGACATCCTCCTCGATCTTTTTAATATACGATCGCATCATGTTTTCTGTCACATAGATTGCCTATGTTGTATTTTTTACTATGCTGTTTATTCTGTAGACACGTCACCTATTGCATGTCTGTGCGTCCTGGGAGAGGATCCTCCTCAGTCTCTCCCTGAGGTTTAGAACATGTTTCAACCTTTAATTGTGAGGTTTCTTTTAGAGAGTTTCTCCTTGTGCTGTGTGAGGGCCTAAGGACAGAGGGGGTCGTATCCTGTACAGTCTGTAAAGCCCACTGAGACTAATGTATAATTTGTGATATTGGGTTACATAAATAAACTTGATTTGATTAAATTTGATATGGTGACAGTGGTGCCGGTGCACCAGAGCTGAACATATTCGTTCCACTGGAAAGTGGGCTGGATAATGGTTGGGCCTTGCATATAGTTGGGTGGCACAATGGCAAGCCCTCAGTTGTGTCCTATTAAATCATATATAAAAGAACTCCTACAAGTAAATAAGGTACAGTTGTATTTTATGCAACTGATGAATATAGTTACATTAAGCTGGATTTGTGTGCACACAAATGCAATATAGTCTCTGTAAGTATGACTTGGTAAGACCTGCTGTTGCCCTCTTGATGATTGCACCCTCTAAACTACTTTATTTCATTCATACATTTTTAGGAATTTGTCAATGTTTCAAATGGGTCACAGCAGAGCCTATAGGGTGTATGAATAAAGATTGTATTAAGGTCTGGCAGCAGTCATACGCAAACAAATAAGCTCCTCCCATTCACTTTAAAAGCTGTGCTCCCTGCTCTATTGCATGCTGACACATTTATAATGAAAAGAGTACATAGTGGCTTTTCACAAGAGGACAATGATATTTGTGTTCCAGGAGGAGCAGAGCCAGAAAGCATGAAGTGTCGACAACCCAAATATGAATATACAGCACTCAAATATTAAAAAACAACTTTAGCAAAAGCCTCATCAAACATATTTCCAACATGTACTTGATTCTATGTCTATGGCCTACTTTCTGCTATCCTAACTGATGAATAATGACGCATTATTCTGGAAGGTGTCTGCCAGTAAATGTGGTGTGCGACCTGGCTCAAAATGCAGGAGGGCATAATCAAGTTTTCTGACCTCAGGACAGCTGTGTATTTTTTCCAATTAGTAGGTTGCTTTTATTTGCAAATGTATGTGATTTTTAAGTAATTTGGAGTTTGCAATTGGAGGATAATTTTTAATCCAGAAATAAAATAATAAATAAAAAAAAAGGGGGATACTTGATACTTGGGTTTTTTCCCTTGTTGAAAACCTTCTAGGAAATTTAATTAAGAATATTCAAGGATCATTCATTGTCATTATATGACACAGGGTTGCGCAACGAAATTCAGTTGTAGCTTAGTCCACTATGCTACACACGAAAAACATGACAAAACAGAACAAAAACCGTAGTAGTGCATTCCTGAAGTGCATTTTTGTCACCCATAGTTTTCTAAAGAGCCTCGAAGCCTAGTGGGTGCCTCCGGACGTTGCCATCTTGGCAATGACAGCCTAACTCTTGGCAAATCCAAAAATGGGCAAAGAGGTGGAGCTGAGGCTGGCCTGGCTAATGAGACACTTCCACCTAGCTTGAAGCTACCAAGCTAGCTAAGGCTAACAAGCTAGGCTAAGAAGCTAGGAAATGCTGCTTTGCTTTGCTAGCCGGCTACCCAGCGGTCTTGTTGCTGCCGGTCAATACACACTCTTAAGTTACTTACAGTAAGTTAACTTTAAACTATACAACAAAACTTAGATAATGATTTCTGTTGTGATTTTCATATGTTGCTTATTTGGTGTCGCTTGATTATACCTTTAATAAATGAAGGTTAACAAGCTAAGTTACATGTGATGGTAGCTAGTTAGTGTTCTTATCATGGATGTTTTTATTGATACTGGCTTGCAAAGCTCGCTGTGTGAGATTTTTATCTTGAATATGGCTGTTGAGAGAGAAAAATACTTTTATATTCGTTACATGATGTTTCTTTCTTTCAGTGCATCTGTCCTTGTTGAAGTCATGGCCACCTGTGATGTCTCCACCATGCCTGCTACACAAACTATAAAAACTGTAAGTACCAGTCCTGGCTACTTGAGTTTAGACAAAGTCATCGAAGCACAACAACAAAAATGTATTTAGAGAGTTAAATACATCTTTATTTTAAGTTGTTGCTTTCTTGTTCCATTTAACCATACATATTTGACATTAGTAATAAAGTAAGTATTGTCAACATAAAAAAAAAAAACTGAGCCACCCTTTGATTGGCAGGATTGCTGGCGGTGTGCGCAGCCCACCCAGTTCCGTTACGAATGCCTGTGCATTCACGTGCGGTAGGGACATGTGAGTTGTGTGCAGTGTTTAGTGGAGACACGGAGGAAGTGGACGCCGTTGAGGAGGGGGCTGGGTCAGAGGAGGCTCGTGCCGAGGCCCCCCCGACCTACCAGTGCGTCCTATGGAGGACTTTCCCCTTGAACAGGCCCGGGATGAAACCCTCTGCCATGCTTTCGACCAGGTGGTACGTATCGATGGTTCCCCACTACACCCACACTTACTCACCCACACTGATTAGGGACAGATTCTCCAAAAGGTCCGGCTAACCCAAAGAAGCGTGCGTGGGCGGAGGGAGGTACAATATCTGGGGCATTACCCTGCATTTCCGCCTGCTCAGTGCCCAAGAAAAAAGAGGAGGTCAGGAGGTTTATCGGCCTGGCCGGCTACTACAGGCAGTTCATTCCGGGGTTTTCAGAGCTGACCAGCCCCCTGACCAACCTGAGCCGAAAGGGTGCCTCAGATCCGGTCCAGTGGACGGAGCTGTGTCAGCTGGCATTTGAGAGGGTGAAGCAAGCCCTTTGTGAGAAGCCACTCGTGTTTTCTCCTAACTTTGCTCTTTCTTTTGTCTTGCAGACCACCGCCTCGAACAGCGGGCTGGGGTCAGTTTTATCACAGGAGGTGGAGCGGGTCGATCGCCCCGTACAGTAGCAGAAACTAGCTCAGCCGGAGGCAAACTACAGTACGTGGAAAAAGAGTGCCTCGCCATATGGTGGGCGGTCGGCGCCCTGCTCTATTACCTCCTGGGGCGCTATTTCACCCTCTCCTCTGACCATGCCCCACTCAAGTGGCTCCACCGCATGAAGGATGCCAATGCCCGGATCACTTGTTGGTATCTGGTGTTACAGCCGTTTAACTTCAAGGTGATCCATAGGCCGGTTTGCCAGAGGGGGGAAGTCAACTTGCGGCCGGCGGGCTCCCGGACCTGAGGGTATGTGGAAGTGGGGTGTTGGTTACGGCGTCAGCTGCTGGGGGAGAGATGGGAGTATCTCAGCTGGAGATCAGACAGCTGGACAAAATCAGGTAATCAGTCACATAAGCATGGTGATAACCTGGTTCTGTTCTCTTGCAGTAGGCTGGTCCAAGGAGACAAGTGGAGTGGTCCGTGTGTGTGTGTGTGTGTGTGTGTGTGTGAGACAGAGACAGAGAGCTGGCCAGAGGAGAGCAACGGCAGAAAGTGTCACTTTAAATGAGTAATCCAGAACATTGTTGTTACATGATTATATTGTGAAATTTATTGAAAGCAGTCCTATATTACTTGTCTCAAACGTAGCTTAAACATGTCATACGGTATGATATCTGTTTAAATAAAAGGTCTTGTGAAATGTGACATGTGGCTTTGACTCACAACTGAACATTTATCCCACTTCATTGAAAATACCAAGATATATATCTTGTATAGCTATCAGCCTAAAAATACAGAGATAGGATTTTTGGTCCATACCGCCCAGCCCTGACTGGTGGTGTTTTGTCTGGGCAGGTTTGGGCGGTGATCGTCTTAAGGTCGCCTGTACTTTATCCGATCACCACGCTTCCTTCTTGGAAGTTCCTGAGTGTATCTCTGTCGTATGCCATACGTGCTCCAGTAAAAAAGAAAATTAAAAGACAACAATTAAAACAAAAATGTAGTGAAGTTCATGGGCGTGTGTGCTTGTGTTCGACACGGTCAGACTGGAAAGCTGTATATAAGGTAGAGCAGAGAAAGAGAGAGAAAGGGATTGGTGAGCTAAATGGAAGCATGGAAAAGAGGAAATGTATACAACAACACTAAAACGACTTTTGCCACGACCAATAATAAAACTGATACTACCACTACTACTAATAAGAACAATTATAATGAAAACACTTGCTGGCAGCACAGGCCTGCTGGGTCAACTTTATTGTTATTGTTACCGTTCCTAATTATTAGCATGAAAACCATTTTCGCATCATTACTGCCTTGTTTCCAATAGTTATTTATTTTTTATTTTGATTTGTTTCTTTTTGTTTATTGTGGCTGAGACTGAAGATTAATCGAATCAGGATTGTAGAAAATGAATGAAAGACGACCAGATGGACTTCTATTGTTGTGTTTTTGATGGAGGTGGATACATTTTCCATTGAGATGTCTATAGTCTTAGTCTACTAGTCTATATGTTTTGTGTAATATGTTCAGTGGTCCTTGATTCCCAGTTCATGAGGATAGTTTCCCTGGAGATAGAGGGAAGAAATGATTTAAATTGGAGATATTCCACAAATTGCTTACTCCCGAAGGCGTACTTCTATACCAAATGGCAGAATGAAATCCAGATGTGGGTGAATATAGATGCTGGTGATTTTGTGGAATTTCCACCAGGCTGTCACATATGCTATTGTTCTGTGAACTTTACTCAAGGAGGTGGAGATTTTAATTATTTAGATAATTAAATTTTAATCAGATAATTTTATTTATCTGCATATTGCGATATACAAGGGAAATTGAGGAGAAAGTGTCTTCCATAAATGATTGTGAGCAGCTATGCAGGCAAGGTGGGTTTCTGTAAACACATATTTGAAAACTCCATCCACTCACCATTTGGTGATAACATACTAGACTTGGTGGCTTTAAATTATCACTCACAGGTTTATTTCTGATAATGGCTCTGATGCTATGAGAGTAATTGAAGAAGGGGAATATCACATGTATACAACAAACAAACGCATCATTGATTTAAAGATTTTTCTGTGTAGACTTCACTCCTCAATACTCAATCCATCACGTCTGGCCATGATTTTGCTCACCTGTGTTCCTATTGGTTTGAGAAAGCTGGTGACAAGCTTTCACTTTCAGTTTAGAACACAAGGTGACATTGACCAGTGCAGAGCTAAATTGTAAAGGTGGCACACCTACCCTATTACACCACATTCTGTCTGATTAAAGAGTGCAAGCAGATTACCAGTTTATAACCTCACAACACTAAAGGCCTAATCTGGGATAAAAGAACATAACACAATTGTGACAAGCTGCAACTGCAGGTCACACTGGGTTACAAGAGTTACTATGTGCACCTGGTAGGGGCAGCTTTCACGCTTCATATACTGCAACATACTGTAGGTTACATATCGTTCTTCGGCCTTTTCTCTCTTTTTAATAAGGACCAGAGCAAGAGAGGGAATAAGCATTTTCCTAAAAATATAATAACTAAATAAAAAATAAAATGTTTTAGATTGCTTGATTTTGTTGGCATGTTTCGGCAACTTATACTGTTTAGTAGTTTTAGGAACAGAACAACCCTTTCTCACCACTTGTCTGGGTCTTTAGGACGGTCAGTCCAGGTGACACCTCAGTGCATGCAGTGTATTTTCCTCATGATCCTTTAATTACGATGTGACATCCCCCTTTTTTGTATAATATTCTCTCATCCTTCTCCATGACTGTCACGTCCCCTTGACCAACATCTAAGTTATGGGCCGCATTGCTTTTTGAAGATGTCAGGTCTATAGCTTTATGTCAAACCATTCCTCTTTATATCTGTCACATTAAGTGTCTCAGAAACTTACAACTACTCATGAAAAGATGCCATTCATAAAGTTGTAGAGTATTTGTCGAAGTTTAGGGATAAAATTGCAAAAATGTTCCATGGTCAGTGCTTACGTTGAGGTAATAATGCAGCACCAGCTATAAAGGCCTTTCCGTTGATGTTGAGCTTAATACTTCATTCACGCCATGTCGGCAGAATGGGAAGAACAGGAAAATCGTAGCGATATCAACTTTTGAGTATCCATGTCTTAAACATGCGACTTTGAATCCGAAGATCGGTGGTTCAATCCCCGGCTCCTCCAGTCCACATGTCGAAGTGTCCTTGGGCAAGATACTGAACCCCAAATTGCTCACGAAGACATAGCCATCGGTGTGAGAGTGTATGAATGAGCATTAAATTAGATGATGAGGCACCAGTTTGGCACCTTGTATAGCAGCCCTGCCATCAGTGTAGGAATGTATGTGTGAATGGGTAAATGTTGGCATGTAGTGTAAAAGCGCTTTGAGTGGCAGGAAGGCTATAAAGGTGCTATATTAATGCAAGTCTATTTACCATTTACAAATTATTATGGATCTGCCAACTTCACACCTGGCCAGTATGAAAACTGCTGTCCTTGCTAATTCTGGCATATTTACTGTAATGTTAATTAATATGCACTGTCCCTGAAAAATAAACTGAATAAATAAAACAAATGCAAAAGGTGGTTAACCCCCTTCATAGCCTTGTAGTCCCAAAATGTAAATAGCCAAAGTTAAATGAGCTGTGTTACCTATTTGGAACTGTTTTAAACAAAGTGTGGGCTCGATTAGATGAATTGATTGTATTCAAGTTTATATTAGAGTTTATTTGGATATAACTTCTAGCGATGGTGGCTTTGCAGTGGAGGCTTGTGTCACAAAATGACAGATATTGTCACAGTCAGAATTTACTGATATCTCTGACTCCGAATTACAAGTCAGTTTTTCTAATTTGGTAAATCATAATGAAGGTCCAAACAATGGGCCTCATGCGGCAACATTCTCTCAAAGTGGTCTTGTTTTTTTTAAGTCAACTCCAGATGCAACAAATGTTCTTAACCATCCAAATAGTTGTGATATTAAGGTACTGTTAAATAAATTTAAACAAAGTAAACATGTGATTTTGCAGACCGTCAGTACTGGGGTTACAGACCAATCAAAAAGCATTTAAGAGCAGTGTGTAAGCCATTCAGAAGCTGAACATACAAAATATCATTCTTTGAGGGTTTTTAGTCTTTGAGAGTTTTTAGTCATAACTGGGATCAATGGACCAATAGCATTACTTAAGCTCAGAAATGTAATAATCCAATCATTATATTTACTCAAAAAATTATAATTATCTACATTTGATTATATGATATTCATGCATTTTGTTATGTTCTGTTGGAAATCAGAAGTCCAAGTCTGGACCTCTTCACCAACACTTTGTCTTCAGTACAGTTGAGTAGCTATTGGAGTCTTAACAGGTGCAAAATAATTCACTGGAGACAATCAGAGTTCGATTCAAAATACCGTAATTTTCGGACTATAAGACGCACCTGACTATAAGCCGCAGAAGCCAAATTGAATGATGTGTACATATATAAGCCGCACTGGACTATAAGCCGCGTTTTTTTAATGTTTAATTACCATATGTAAGGGTTCGTGCACAGAGGGGATTGTCGGGAAAGAGGCGGCTGTTTGAGGAAGCTCTCATTTATTAACGTTTCAACAAACAAGTTGCATATTTGCATAACGCTACAGAACATGTACTATGCTGTGTAAACTGTACTGTATCACATAGCGTTTCAGACACACAAACTTTTCAATTTTCAAACTTAAACGGTGCGCTCCCAGCGCACGTACCGGCAGTGATCTACAGCAGTGGTCCTTGGCATGAAAAAGACAAACTGTCTCGCTCTCGTAATGTCCGTCTGTCTCGCTGTCGTTCTGTCTCTCGTACCACTCGCGGTTCCACTTTTACTTTTGCGCGCTCTTTTCCCGCCTCCGGAGGACTTCCGCCTTCCGGTGGACTGTAACCTGTAAAATCTCCTAGTGGCCGTTAGCTGTAAAAATCCATAGATTAGCCGCACCGTTATATAAGCCTCAGGGTCGAAAAATGGGGAAAAAGGCGCGGCTTATAGTCCGAAAATTACGGTAGTCTATTCTTCAAAACAGAGATAAACTTGAGCTGGCCCCGGAGCCGAACAGAAGACAGACTGTCTATGCTTGCTATTTTATAGCCCAAGTATCCCTGCCCTCATTGGTGGAGAATTGTGTTTTTCTCTACTCATTTCTTAAAATCATTCTGTCAGCACTTTCTAAATAAGGTGATCAAAGATCACCCCCCCTTGGCCAGGCTTTTTGCTGACATTGGTATTTCTGGGACTTTCCATCCTTCACTCTTACCTTGGGGATGTGTAGGTGTTCTCATATTCACTAAAACCTTTTATGTTAGTCCTTCATCATATGCTTGCAATGATATGTTGATGTCCTGTCCATCTATCGAGGTGTGAGTGTATTTGTTCTTGGTGGGCTTCCACTCCTGTATTTGCAATGCTGATTTCACCATTGGATGAGTTCATGAGATTTGTGTCCTTCTGCCACCAGCAGTGGGACATTGGGAGTGGAATTTTGGACCTGGAACTGGTCCTTTACTTCAGAGGAGAGTGTCACAGCCACAGCTGCTCCTTGTGGTCCTATGTACATGTCCTGGCTAACCATGCTTAAACGGCTAACTATGGTTAATCAGCTCTTCCCAACATTCCTCATAATCCCTATACTCTTATTGTTTAGCTTACATGAGAGTACAATGAAGTGGCAGTTGTGGCTCAGTAGTATGTCCCACTTGAGCTTGTACCCAGGGTTTCCATGTGTTCCATTCTTGGAGCAGCCTAAATTTTGGCATTAGTCAGAGCCAATATACCAAGGGTTGAACATAGAGGCTATCCTGGGTACACACAATGTTGGCCTTTAGGGGACACAAAATGTATCTTTCTAGTAGGTTGATTGGTGTATTATCTGAATATAGCAGGGGTGCTACTGTGGTTTTCCCTGCATTTAACATTGGGACTGGCTGCGTCAGGGGTATCACTTGAAACCTAGGGAAATCTACAGTCTTGACTGTTGAACTGGAGAGGGGAAGTGTTGAGCCGTTCTTTCGAATACATGAGTAGGCGGCCCCCGTATCAGCCATGAAAGAATATTCTTGATTATGTTTGGTCACACTTATGGTGGGCTCATCCTGTGGTTGTGATGAGAGGACTGGTGTTATTAATTCCCCCTCAGGCTCCTCTGGACCTCCCTATTGCCAGTCTGTCGCCTGTCCATGGGTTTTTTGGGCCGTCCCTGTTTGGTCACATCCCCACCAACCATAATCCTCTGGCTGTGCTCAGTTTAGCTATGGGTTGGACTGGGAGCGCCTGTACTACTGCGTAGGAGGACTTCTCCTTCCTCCATAATGGAACAGTCCTCTTCTTTTTCCAGGCCGTTCTCTGGGGTGATAAGTGCCGTCAGTTCCTCCAGATTGATTAACATGTTCATGGATTGCTGTTACAGATCTGCCTAGTGTTGTCTGTTCTGGTCCTTGCAGGACCTGTGGTTGGACTGGTGTCTGGGGTGTGGTTGGATTCTGAGCTGCCATCGTCACTGTTGGCAATGCCTGGGCGTGATCCATGATAACCACTGGGGCCTGAGCCTTAGCCTTCTCTTTTTTTGGTTTAATCAGTTCATTCAGGTGTAGTTGTGTCAATTTGTTAGCCAGGTGTTTGTTTGCCTCCTCTTTCTTCTGTTTTTCTTTCCTGCGGTTCTCCACATGGTGCACAATATGCTCAGTGAACAGAGACCACTCCATTTTCATGAAGGCCACAACATTATCATTACCTAGCGTTTCTGCACCTCGGGTGGCATGGCTTTCTTTACCATTACCCTTATTCTTCAAAACAGAGATAAACCCAAGCTGGCCCCGGAGCTAAACTGTCTATGCTTGCTCTTTTATAGCCCAATCTATATTGAACCAGATGAAGCATAAATAAAATAAATTATACCAAAATATGTAACGCTAATTAGGGCTGCAAAATGTGCATGGTAAACACCTTTAATTGGTACAAAGGAGGAAGTAGAGTGATTGCACTCAACTTCGGGTATTGAGTTCTTGACTCAAACAGTGAGTGTAATGCTTCATACACATAAAACTGAAAAATCAAGTTCTTTATAAATGAAAGGTCTGCCGATCAGCGGGATGCTAACATCTTCGTTCACCCTCAATTGGCTGGGGTGAATTCAAAGATTCTTTCTCTCAAACATAAAACGTTCGGTGGGATTCAGCAGAGTTCCGGACAGGGCTCTGGATGAGTTTTCTGTGAGAATGTAAAATTGAAGTCATCATATTCTCTACACAGAATCATCCTTAAATTAATTTCATTGAATGCATAGGTGCCAATATGAGACATTTGAAAAATTGATAGTGGCAGTTTAATCTTGAAAAGTCATCTCTCGAGTGACTTACTTCTTCTCTATGAGTCAAATTGATGCAAGCTGAACACAAATCAAGCTGACACACAGTACATGACATGAATCAATGTGTTTATCCCTATTAGCCTAACTAGCTCTCTTTTGATGGCGAGGTCCAGAGTGTGTCAAGTAGAGCAGAATGCTTAATGCATCCAGTGGCTGGGGAGTTTACAAAAAAGACCATACGGTCATCTACTATACCTCCATCCTTCTCCAAACATCCATTGACATGCTCCTCACTCACACACATACTCACTCATCCCTCAGCATGAGGCCGTTATTGCAGTGCAGTCCACATATTGAGTGTTTAGTTGCCCTGCTGTGCAGTGGATGGGGACTGGAGTGCAATGTGCATCTAGACACTTAACCTCTGCTAACTTGGACACCACAGTTTAGAGATACAGTGACATGGTCAGACATAGAATAGACTGTTACATATATTCTGAGGTCAGAATGGTAGGTCTGCTTTGCTGCATGGATTTCTGGGAACATGTTTGTGGAAAAGTAGAGCCAGAGTAGCCTTACTGTGTTATTTGATATATCAACATTAGACAGATCTGCTGCTACCTTAGTGAAACCTTTGGATTGTCTGTTTCAAGGTTTCCCTCCCTGGATGGATGAGTTTTAAATTATACAGGTTAATGAATTTTTGTAACATTTGTATTTCCTTATGTGAGTCATAGTTTACTTCTGTGTGCCCTTTAAGGGAAATAACATTTTTGTCAACCTGGGTCTTATTCTTGTATTTTTGTCCATTATAACTAGAGGCACATATTATAGGCTGATACTAAATAATGCCTATCAGTGTTAAAAATATTCGTTGATGACCTTTTTTAATAAAATAATAAAAAAACTAAATAAAAAGTTTCTTTTGAAAATTAGAACTATGAAAAAATGTATTATATTTCTCGTCAATGAATAAAAACTAAACAATAATGTGAAAGACAGACGAACGGACAAATGAGCTAATTACTGTTTTATTCAACGACCTGCAGAATCACACTATGTCGCTCCTGGTTAGTATAACTATGTCCATGTCAATTTAGCCGCTTGACCTGTTACTCTTCCATTAATAAGAAACGTCTTGCATTCAGTACAGTCTCTGTCATTAATGTCATCTGATGTTACCTGTTCTTGGAGGAAATAGCTTTATGGACTATCTGAAATACCACCACGTTATCCAACAGTTAGCTTCACTTGCAGATTACTGTTACTGTACTGATAGTCACCAAGTAACAGCCCAGCTGAGTTCTAAGGCAAAGTTATTGCTGATTGTTAGCTCTTGATTAATATTACCCTAACGTTTGTTGGCTAACAGCTGATTCCATTCCAATCAAGTGTAAAGTAAACATACAACATGTTAACGACAAGGAAAAGTGGCCGTCTTCACTCCTAAATCACATTTCATAATATCTTAAAACAAATCCAGCAAGGCAGCTACGTAACAATCTCGACAAAAAGTAAAGCACGGGCAAACCATCGAAACAGAACCTTGAACAGCATCACACATTGACAGCAACATGGAACACTAACCAACCCCATTAAGATCACTCGTTGTCAGCTTACCTCACACCTTTACACAAGTGTGTCTTCATCAGGTAAAGCAGTCCAGGTGATTGTCATTATGTCATTATGTCACAATTTATGTAGGTTACCTTGTTAACTTCTCCACCTCAGCCAGTGCACAGCCACTTCCCTGAGCTTTTCAATAGGTACCATCTGGAGCTGTCTCCCCCAGTCCCAAATGGGGCTAGTCTAAGTGCAGGGTGACTTTTTGAAGGGTTATATTTTTTGCCAAATCAATCAGCAGTAACACTCTCTCGTGGACTCGTCCTCTGGCTGTAACACTCTCTATTGGAATCATATTCCAGCAATAACACACTCTCGTGGGGTCATCCTCGGGCAGTAACACTATATCTTGGACTCGTCCTCCAGCAGTAACACACTCTCATGGACTCATATTCCAGCAGTAACACTCTCTCTTGGACTCGTCCTCCAGTAGTATCGCACTGCCGTGGACTTGTCCTCCAGCAGTAGTCAGGCAGTGTGCCTTCATGTGGGGTTAGGGGTTCAAAATCTAGATTACTGTTGCTGTTTTTTTTTTTGTACAGTTGCCAGCTTTAATAAAGAATTACTACGTGAAATCTGAAATCCATTTTTTTTCACTGGACTTTTGATTTTGTTCTCAGAGACTTTTATTTTCCCCATAAGAATATTTCGCCCCTTGATGCATGGGGGAGACACAATTTTCATCGTCCTAATATCAATATTCCTTCACAAAATAACATTCAGCTCGTGAATCCTACCTAATGAACTGTTGGTCTATTGAAGACAACGTACTGATGCCAAAGCACTCAAGTGCTCTTTAAAAGGATAATGTGTCTGCCTCTTCTCCTTTCTTCTCCTCAGGCCTAGCACTAATTAAATAAACCCTGGGGATAATTTAGTTCCTTCTAACAACAATTAACAAATTACTTTTTTAAACCCTACTGTTAACCCTGCGGGGGAAACTTTATGAGTGTTCTTCCTTTCAGAGTGCACTATTGTCAAATGTTTGTAGATGCTGGTTTCACAGTTTCTGGGATGTTTTTAACCTTTAAGTAAGTTCGATGTAAAAAAAAAAAGGTTTTGAGATAAATTCAACTTTTTTTTGTCAATTTCTTAAAAATATCCTGAAAACCACAGAATAAATTGATTTATGAAAATATCTACTCTGTTGTTGTCATGAGTAACCAAAACCAATCAGAAACTGTTCATGAATTCTTTATGGGCTGAAAGAGTCAATACCATTTCCATTCGGTGTTGTTTTTCCCATCCATCCAAAGATGAACTTCATGGTTTCGTCTAAAAGATCAGTATTGACTAAATATTTTGTAAACATGCATAGTAATAGTGTTTGATTTCAACTCAAACCTAGAAGGTATGATTTACATTTTTGGTTCATATTTATTCTCATCATTATCAACCCAAGATCGTTGTCAGTGTTTTGGTTTATTTTGTAAAAAGAAAAAAAAAGTAATGAAATCTTAAGTAAAGAGGTACAAATTAAACACCAAAGTATGGTTTACATGTTGTACCACCTTGTCATTTGCAAGTGCCTTCGTCATTTCAAGCGTCAATTGTAAAACGAAATACATTTTTTGTTTCTTGTAATGGAAATGTATTTATTTATATCTAGTGACTAACTTATGTAAAATTGAGCTTTTGTTTTGTGTGTGTATGTGTGCGTGTGTGTGTGTGTGTGTGTGTGTGTGTGTGTGTGTGTGTGTGTGCGTGAGATACTTTGCTAGCAACTTTTTGGCACACCTGATGCAAATTAAGCACAAAGTGATTTAGGGAAGTGACATGCGTAATGCATAGTTCGCTCTTGCTTGTTTTCAAATGTGATTTTTTAATAGTTGTGACTGCACTAGTATCCTAGTGTTTGATTTCTTTTGATCACTGTTTCCTTGTTATGTTTGTAATGATGTAATACATTTTCCTACTAGTACAGTAATAAGTGCAGTACTTGATAATGACATTTAGTTGCATTTGAACATTACTTTTAGGAGAACGAGTTTTGAATAAAACACATTATAGCTGCATCCGAAGGTAATTATTTATCTCATTAATAATTAGATAATTATTTGGAGATCGATACCAGCAGCATGTATCAAAACCTAAACTCTACATTCCAAAACTGAACGGAAATAGAATTGTACTTTGATTTTTTAAAACAGTTCTTATCAGTCTCTCAGTTGTGTTCTGCAAGGCCTTCTTCTCTGTCCTGCTCACAATCCCAGTCCCAAATGATAACACCATCTGTTCCTGAGGCCCTCCGGTAGCATGTTCTGCCCTTTACCCCAACATAAATACTGTACAGCAGCCCCGCTCTCTCCAGAACACACCTATACAAACACCCTGTCATCTGTATGCACCCGGCCTCCGTGGCTCTGCTTCAGAGTTGACTCTGTCGAGCATCGGCCTTCACAGCTCCCTAAAGTGGAACTGCCTCCCTTCCCATGAGAGTGCACTGCGCAATACACGTGTGTGATGTGAGTGTGTTGAATTTTCATGCCTTCTCTTTTTATGTCTTTAAAGGCATTGCCATACTCTGTTGAATTGAATCCACAATGGGAGTTCATTATTCAGGCTGTTACTTTGTGGAGGTGAGGTATTGCTACAATGTAGGGTACTGTACTGTGAGAATGGTTGGAAACATTGTTTTTCACATAGGTTTTCTACTTGTACTTTCTCATTTTGTCCCTATTACTGTTTTGTTAAGTAAGCTCTTTGCAAGTGTAAGATAATGCATTTTCCCCACTTCCTGCCATAAATGATAATGTCGAGTAAAGAAACATTTAAAAGTGCTCTTTTGAAAAATATTTTGGTGGTAATCAAGCAGCAACCTCTAGTGCTGAAAAGTACCAACAACTGCAGTTCTTTGAATGGCCACTTGAAGCTGCCGCAAAAAGCGAGTTAATCTAAATAGACTCAGATGTTAGTGAGTTAGTGAGGGAAGAGAGGCAGTCTTATCATCAGCACAACAGGAAGTTTATTCAAGGCCTTGGTTGAAGTATTTGCTAACTGGGTGGGTAAAGGACTTTTTGAACACTACTGAGGTCCAGCCCACTATCTCCCAGTCTGCTAGCTTTTGCCCTGTTAGCCTCCAGCCTGCTTCTCCATCAGCTAGCCTCCAGTGTGTTTCCCAGCCTGCTAGCAATCGGTCTCCACTCTGGCCTGCTACTCAGTCAATCAGGCTTGGGTTTTTGAGTCTGCACCCCATCGGCCCTGAGCCTGCTCCAGCCCCAAATCAATTTGTGGGAACCCGCATGGCCCTGGGAATCTCCCGCCAGACTTTGTGAAAATACACCCACGCCAGACCATTCCAGAGCCTGGCCTGCTATTCTCCATCCTGTCAGCTTCAATTCTGCTCCTCGTCTTCACTGCCCAGCTCCTTGGATGACACCAAGGCAGTTCCTGATTTGGGGCAGTTCCTGATTTGGACTAGCACGGCACCAAGCCTGTACTAGTCCCTGCTTCTGCAGTCCGGCCAACACCTGCTCCCGGTTCCACCTGCTGAGCTGAAGCATTCCCCGATTCCACCTGCTGAGCTGAAGCAGACTCTGCTTCCCCCTTCTGAGATGCAGCATACTCTGCTTACCCCTACTGAGCTGCAGTAGACTCTGGTTCTCCCCACTGAGCTGCAGCGGTTCCCGGGTCCCCCCGCTAAGTTGCAGCAGAACCCAGTTCTTCTTGCCGAGCTGCAGCAGACCCCAATTCCTCCTGCCGAGCTGGAGCAGACTCTGGTTCCCTCTGCTGAGCTGAAGTCCTGACTTCGCCCTGCCGAGCTGCGCCGGCCACAAAATCGTCCTACTGAGATGCGGCAGGCTCAACTTCTCCCTGCATGCGTCTCCGTTGGTGGTCCCTCCACCATTGTTGGCCTCCAGAGGGCCCGCTCTACAGCGGCTCCGCCTATCTGGTCATCATCCTGCCCGTCCTCTGGTCCGCCTGAGGTCTCTTGCTCCGCCCCTGTCCACTTTACCCCTAAAAGGTTAGGGTTAGCATTAGCCCTATCTAACCCTGTTGTAACGTCAAGTTCTGTTTTTCCTTGCCTGCACCAAACCAGAAATTAAAGTTGTTTCTGTTTAATGTTCCTGTTTTCTACGGTCTCGATGCAATAAGAATTCCTTTCATCTGTTTTTCTGCATGTTCCTGAGCTTTACTGTCCATATTCTGAGGCAAATCGGCATCTACTATAACACTATTTGAAACTAAATCTGTGATTTTAGCAAAGCTAAACAGCACACATTACTCTGTGTGCCTCAACTTTAATTGCAAAACAAAATGCTGGAATGGCCCGTTTAAGTAATCCTCATTAATGTGTTATTGTGATTAACAAATGTTACATTATTACTCAAATGTGCAAGTTACTTCACTTTGTGTGTTTGCGTCCCTCATAATTATCATTATGAGGGAAACTTATGGAAAAAGAGTGTAGGCAGAAAATAACAAAAATACAATAACAATACAAAAAGCCCATTTACACCTCATGAGAGTCGGCTCTATTAACCACCTGAGGCTATTATTGTATAATAGCTGCATTATCGTGTTTGTGTGGCTGCCACTCAAATCTCTGATTATGGTTTATGGTACAAACTAAAGCATCATGGGAAAAGAACAGTCAGATAAAGGTAGTGGCAAAAGGTGACATCAATATCCTACTATCCTTTGGTGTCACTGAATAGCTCCAACACTGAGCCTAAGAAAAATTGTCTGTGCGTGTGTGTGAATTATATGCGCTGATGAGATCTTTAACAAATCTCACACTTGTTGATTTGAGTTAATTTATCTCGACCGATGCTGCAGTTACATAAGAATTTTTTAAAAAATTTTTGCCATTTAGTTGAATAGCTCTTTTAGAAAAGAACCACTGAATGTTTTTTTGTGAGTGTTCTAATGTACGTTGAAGTGTTTTGGTTGCAACCTGACTTTAAATAAGAAGGCTCCAAAACCAGTCAAGCTTGGCCTGTAGCACCTCAAAAAGTCATATGAACGTCATTGATTAAAGGGTTTTAAAATCAGCCATAGCTTCTTTGTTTCTGGCTTGGTGGTGATGTTTTACAGAGGTTAATGTGGTACGCTTTCAATGTTGTTTAAATGCTAAGAGTGGACGCTTCAAATGTACGGATTGTGTCAAGGCCTAGTGTGTGAGAGGATCTTTCTTTTAAACAACAACATCTGTGAAAGTGAACCTTATCAGTAGATTATTGAACACTCTTCAATGTGTAATGCTGACTGAAAAACCAGCCAGTCTATCTCAACCAGAGCTTATTAATACTGCGTTAAAGGCCAACTCTTTGCAACCCATTTACCCGCGAGGCATCTGTTCCACCCCATTTAAGATGACTTCACTGAGGGCTGAGGCATCTTGTTAAAGCCCCTGTCTAATTGTTCATTAGTACTGATACTCAGAGCACCTGTCTCACAGTGACAGCTTCATTTAGGGCATATGTCTGCATGCATGATATGTATTTTGCTTTCTGCGTCTTGGGAAATCAGTACAATTACACAGCAGGAGATTATTGTTGGAAGTGATAGCTGTTAATCTAATAACTGACACTTTCATTATTTTAATGACCTTGATATATCTTCACATTGCATTCAATACATGTGTTTTTTTTTTTTTAAATCTAAAGTGGCAAAAGAACCAACAACACAGGTCACACTGCATTTGTTTCAAAATAAACTCATTTTCATATGGACAAGAAGATCGATCTACTTGTTCATATATAGTTAGCATCCGCTAGTAGCCTGGCTACTGTCCAAAGAAACCCTGATTTTCAGTACTATATGATAACACCCGGTAGTATTAATAAGTAGGCAGGTTTTGTTACTTACTGATCTAGCTTAGTAGAAATAAAGTTTTTTGTCACTCCCCCTCTTCGCCTTCTCTGCCTCGTCCATCAACTGGTTTCCACATTTAACGTTACTCTGGTTGTTCTGCTGTTCAGCTACTGTAAGATATTTTGTTGAGTTACCTTTTGGCGAAATGTTCGAAGAGAAGGAGTGTAGCTGCAATGTGCTGCTGCTGACAGTGTGGGAGCGATAAAGAGAGTACCGTCTTGGTTCAGACTTCAAAGTTATTATTATATTACCTTCATAAGTACAGGTACAACTCGAGCGTCACTCTCTTCCTTTGAGCCGTTAATGGAGCCTTCATTTTCCCGGTAGATCACGACCCTGGAGACAGACAGAATTACTTAGTGAAAGCAAGGCTTATAGGGAATCAATCCAAACGCTGATGGTGTCATTATTCTGCAGCCATTAAATTGTGCAATCAACATTTACTTCATAATGATAAGTCTATTGCTACTTTGAATGGCAACATGCTAAGAGTATTGGCTTCCTCATCTCTAGGAAGTGTGTCAAAACGTTCCTATGGATAGTGGTTAACGATATGAATGGACAATTGACTGAAACATGTATTTTAAAAATGACTTTCGTCCATAGTCCAACTAATTTGTATTAGCAAATACAGTATATAAAATGTAGTGCTGCCTGTATTATATTTGTATCTACATAACAAGGTAGCATCTATTAAATGCATCTGCAAACTGTTCACTAACTCATTTGTTTCTTACAATATCTACTATAAGCAGCTAAAGCATGATTTGCATTGTTATGGTTGTGTTATATGTTGGTTAGCACCTTCAGAAACAGCCTCCATTGGAATGGACCTCACATATACATTGGTCTTTGTAATGTACAAATGTAATATTGTGCTTTTTTAAATATTTTACTTCGACCTCGTAATTCATTTGTATATCTAAAGTAATAATCCTTTTCATGAAATCAAATCCCATTTTGTATGTTATTTCTGGTCACCATTTATTTTGTTTTTTGCAAAAGCCATTCAACGTATTTTCTTTCAGTAATTATCATTCTATACAGTAGTTTTTATTAATTGTGGCAGAGTCTGCCATTTCTGCATGATGTATGTATGATGTCACATTTCCTGGATTGGAAAAAGTTTGACAGAAACGGTGGGGAAGGCAGAAAGTTTTGAGAGATGGAGAAACACATTGTTGGCTCGGGATTTATTAACAATGATAAAATAAATAGTAGAGTAACGCCAGTGAACTTTTTGATATGGTTCAAACCAGCGGTGATCCTAATTAACTTACATCCACAGACACAATTGTACATTCTGCTGCCTCACCATTAGGATTCTAAATTTAGTCTGAAATTACTGTCTTAAATTAAATTAAATTGGAATGCAGTTTGTTCCATTGTTAAATATTTCTTCAAGGAACAGGGTGAACTTCAAGACACTCTGAAGCTGGTACCTTTGTGCAACCTTGTGTCCTTTGCAGCCAGTTACCTAAAAGTGTGTGGATTCCATCAGATGCTACATCAGACAGTGCTCCTGTTTTCAGTATATCTCATTAGCAGTCTTCCCCCCACTGTCCCCCCCTGTGTTTCCCCTCTCTTCACAATTACGGCTCTGTCTTTTAGTCATCCTCCCTAATGATCTTTCTGTACACTGGGATTAACTGAGGCAATGGCCCTCAATGGCTGAAATGAAATTACAATCACAGCTCCCTGGTGCCGTGCCCCAGAAAGGGCCAATTTTCACTCAAGCTGCATGAGGTTTTTTTTGGGCGAGGGCGAGTACAGTACGATCTGAAGCAATCTGTGACAGGGAACATTGAGAAACAGGGATGTGGAAAGAGGGACAGAGTTGAAAAAAAAGAATATAGTTCCGCAATATACTGTTGATGTGAACTTTTTACTTATGCTTCAGGACCTTAAATTATTATTTTACAGCGTGATTCTTATAATATGTTATATCTATTATTTGCAGAATGTGTAAATGCCACTTGGTTATTCCAAATACACTTCGAGACCTAACTTAGAGCCGGCTCAAAGCGGCACACATTGCCAGTTTCAGACCGACGCCGTGTCCTTGTCACATTGTGTAAGTAACAAATGTACGTGCGCCCATCTGTGCACCCATTGGCGTGTTGTTTTAGATGGAGGGGTTGTCAGGTGCCCTGCCTTGTCCTGTCCACCTCAAAACCCTCACCGACCCACTCCTGGACCCCCTGCAGTCAACATGGCCCTTCACTTCATCTTCCAGCACCTGGACTGAACAGGAAGCTACGCCACGATCCTGTTTGTGGAATTCAGCTTGGCCTTTAGCAACATCATCCCTGCTCTGCTGTAGGACAATCTCTGCCAGATGCATGTGCCCGGCCGCCTGCAGGTGGAGCGCAGACTTCCTGTCTGACAGGAAGTCTGCAGATGAAGCTGCCGAAACATGGCAGCGTTTTGAGGCTGATGTCTCCGCGTATTACGCATCGCATCTCCATGGAAGGTTTATTTTACCCGAGTATCGTCTTACAGGCAGGTCGGCAGGTTTAAGGTTTAACTATTTTGGACATTGTTTTTGTTTGGGCTCCGACATGTATGAATAGCTTATGGACCCAGATACCCATAAAACAAAACCCGCCTGTTTGCTATCCTGGCTCCCAAAATGGTGGAACGAGCTCCACATTGATGTCAGATCAGCTGAAGGTCTTCACATCTTCCGTCGCAGACTGAAAACCCACCGGATTCGACTGGACCTTGGCCGATGATGGGGAGAAACATTTTTAAATTCAGCTCGTATTTGTATTTTGCACTTAAATTGGTAGGCTTATTTGAAGGTAATGGTTGAATTTTTATTCTATTGTTTCTCTATGTTGCACTTACTTTTTGGTTTGGCTTATTTGAAGCTTATTTGTACTTGCAAGATCCTTGCTGTTCTGAGTCGTGTCTTCATGAGTGTTTGCACTTATTGTAAGTCGCTTTGGACAAAAGCGTCTGCTAAATGAACTGTGATGTAATAATGTAATGTAAGGAAATTGGTATATTGTTATGTGCTTTATAAAACAACTGTTAAATGTTAAAGAGCTTTACTTGTTACTGTAAAGCGTTAATATTGTTCTTTTTGTAGTCTAAAGGAGTATATATTACTGTGATGTGTTTAGATATAGCCTTATGGGTTTATATTGAAGATATTTTGTATTTCTCGATGAGTGATTGCTGTGTCCAAATGAAGTGTGTAAATTCTGAGTAATTGCACATTAGACATTTGTCTAAATACAGTTTAATATTCTCTTGTTTCTACGCGTGGATCACAACAGCAGTCACATTTTTGAGATTCAGTCCTAAATTGCCGACTGAATTGTTTACTGCACGTTGTCTTTGGTCGTCTCAGCTCTAAATCAGCGGCTGTGTTTCACAGTGAGATCTCGGACCAAAGATTTCCCCACATCTCTTATGATTGTCAACTTCAGTCTCAGAGAGCCCAAAATATCAGTGTCAAGGTGCCCTAACAGTTAGTGATGCCAAACCAAAAGGTTATAGAAGAGGAGCTGTGTTAATAGGTGAGTAAAATATAGTAAAAAAGCCAATCATTTGATGGAATGTGTGCATTCACTCCTCCCATTTGACTTGCTGAATCCTCTTTTACCTTAGTAATATTGTGTGCACTGGGCTATTTGCAGAGAACAGTAGCCTAAGGGGAGTGCAGCCATACTTCTTTGTGTAGCGGTGAGTTTTAATGCTGAGCCTCCTCGGCTCACGGCTCTTCCTCACACTGAGCCTGTCACCCATCTGCCTGATCAGAGGAAACTCGTAGGAGAA
>CALSCE010000091.1:3058108-3063108 GCA_943593645.1 Bovichtus variegatus | reverse complement strand
AGGTTGGCAGATCTCCAGAAAAAAAACAGGGATTGTTTTGGAGCCTGGGAGGAAGGGAGAGTGCAGCAACCCTGAGCCTACGAAGATCCTCATGCACTATAATGTTGTTAATATCATAATATTAAAAGGATAACTGTAAAGATCCAGTCACAGAGAGTAATTACGTGACATAATTGAGTGCTACATTGGCAGATAATAATATCACAATCTAATGGCAGTTTCTATTTCTACTATCTCTTTACTTTATAACGTCACTTCTTTTACTGTAATCAAGTAAGTTGATGTAAAAATTGGATCAAGACGGTGTTCTTATAGATCATGGGTCATCAACTATATTTGTCAAAGGGCAAGTCTTTTTCTAGGCAGACACTGTGGGGGCCAGACTTTCAAATAATAATAATTATTTTAATTTTGGCCTAATTAGCATTGTTTAATATTTTCACTTTCTTACAAAATTAATGTTGTTTTTAATTGGCCTATAAATCAAATCAAATCAAATCAAGTTTATTTATATAGCCCAATATCACAAATTATACATTTGTCTCAGTGGGCTTTACAGCCTGTACAAAGTACGACACCCTCTGTCCTTAGACCCTCACATCGCACAAGGAAAAACTCCCTTAAAAGATACCCCACAATTAGTGGGGGAAATATGGAAGAAACCTCAGGGAGAGCAACTGAGGAGGGATCCCTCTCCCAGGACGGACAGACGTGCAATAGGTGACGTGTGTACAGAAGAAACAGCATAGTTAAAAATACAACATGGACAATCTATGCGACAGAAAACATGATACGATGGTATATAAAAAAGATGGATCCAGGGGGATGTCAAGGCTTCCTGGTGTCAGGCAGGACCAGGGCAACAGATGCAGCCACGATTCGCGGTCCAAAAGTAATCTTTAATAATGGCAACCTGCCAGATAAGGGACACAGAAACTCCGGGGATGATGCCCCGGATGGTGAGTTAGTAACATGCATTTAAGGGACATGAATGCATATCAAAATAGAGAGGGAGAGGAGGAAAACGAGAAAGATAGGGAAGAGGAGAGGAGTGAGTCCCCCGACAGTCTAAGCCTATAGCAGCGTAACTAGGGGCTAGTCCAGGGCAAACCTGAGCCAGCCCTAACTATAAGCTTTATCAAAGAGGAAAGTCTTTAACCTGCTCTTAAATGTAAATCTATACCAGTGTGAATGGACACTTTATGGATTTCTCATTAAAAAAAAAAACATGAGAAACCCATAATGATAACTAGATACTAGATGTTTTCTAACCGCAGGGGCCCACGTTCAACGTTCAACCCATGGCCCCTCTGCTGCATGTCATCCTTTCTCTTTCCCCTTTTCCTGTCGCTCTACAAGCTTTCACTGTCAAATTAAAAAGCAGACATGCCGAATAAATATATTCTTAAAAAACAGGAGGAAAATACTCTCAGCCAAGGAGGCAGTTCAATGTAGAGTGATAGTTCAAATTAATATTTGCAGAAAAGTAATTGCGGAATGCAGTCCTTTCATTTCTAACCTGTAGCTTGCGCTTGTTTATACAAGGCAGGCACAACAGACTGACTAAAAGGCACACGCGAAGGCCCATTATATCTGGGCTCAAGCTCTTTGACCATATGTTTTAATTCGGTATGATCCAGTGTGTAACACGTATGCAGCTTTACACACTTGTAGATTTAGTTATTACTGTGGCACGGTCTGATTCGGCTGCCTGAACGCCGTGTGGAGAAGGACTCGCAGTCCAGTCTGTTTTTGTCTTGTTCTGCTAATTTCACATTTAGGGTGATGAAATCCAGTATAAATGAAATGTTTGAAGTGTATCCACAGATATACACAAATTCAGTTGAACAATGTTGCAATACAGTTTGACTTGAATCGTCAGTTGAGCTTGATTGACGACTGCTGACACACATCAACTGGTGCTCTGACCAAACTTTCCGGGTAGAACTCACACTCTAGAATGTCTGTACCACACGTACGAGCAGTAGACATGCATAGACTATCCTGAGCGCTGTGAATTTATTAATAGTCTGCGGGTCAGATGGGAAGCTTTGGTGGGACAAATGTGGCCTAAGGGCCGCCAACTGTACAGATGATTAAAAGTTCTCTCCCTTACTCTGACATCTAGTTGAAGACCTCATTAATGGTCATCATTGGTCTTCGCTTTACGTATTAAATGTGGAATTCATGGAGGGCTCTGGAAATCTCTTACTAAGGTTGCATTCATCTGCATGAATACTATACTATTGGATGTTACCAGTTAGCTGGTAGCCAATCATGTACTGAATGAGTCATTAATTGTAAAGCGTGAATGAAGCAGCCTATGCCAATCAGCTAATGCAAATGTGGCCTCAGTGCTCTGCCTGAACTAACACCATGCTCCATTCAAGATGTCTCATATTCAAGCATAACCATTAAGGTCATCTGCAAAACTGTGTTTCGTAATTAGCTTAGCACGGCATTACTGTTAAAGCTGGACAACCTAGACTGCACATTTGTAATAGCTCATTTCGATCTAGTATGATATTGCAAGCTCAGCATGCCACTGTACATATATTATCCAGACACTGCTGAATCTCTGCTATGTTGTAATAATTCCATTTGTCATTGTTGGTGTTATTAAATAATGGGCTGTCACTGAAAGGGAAGTGTTTCAGACGACCTATATGTATGAGAGTGTGTCAACATTGAAACACATGGATGATACAGAAATGCCAAATTCAAATGCCAAATGACAAAAAACAAGGATTCATGAAACCGAAATTACACATTTTGATTCAAATCTAACGTCTAACTCTGATTTAACAGTGCACTAGCAGGAACGTATGGTACAGTATAAGTACTGTGAGGTAGAGAACCAAGGTTAAGAAGACATGTCAAGGATGTTTACATTCCTTCAACTAATCAATAAGTCCAAGAGAAGGAGGATAATCCAAAGAAAAGTAAGTGCATGAAAGGTATGGGTTGACATGTGGGATACAGACAACTAAGTGAGCTTGAACTATTTTCTCTTCATTATATCTGTCTACCAATACTGAAAAGAGACAGGTTGCCTGTTCACTCACAGACCGCCCTGTCAGTCAGGAAGAGTGTTCCTCAGGGCCCTGACACATCAGGCCCCTGACACATCAAGCGCTCCTCACAGAACTATCACTGATGCTGGCCTACTGATCAAATACTTTCACCTCACGTCTTCTGTCTATGGTTACACTTGAACGCACAGCAAAGACATTAGCTGATAGCTGACATGCACATATGTTCTGTGCCTATGTGAGAGGAAATAACTGTCTGTATTTGTAATTCAAGAACATTGTGAAAATACAGAAAAAAACAAAAAAAAACATTTTCATGCCACTATGAATCTGCATTAACGGCCTTTCTTTATAAACTCAGAATACAAATGTTGACTTTCTGCTTTCTTACAGTGCAGATGCTTTTCTGTTTGCTCTCGCCTGTGCTTGCATTTTTCTGCTGATATTCTTGTTTTTTTTTCTGTGAGATGCTCCTGGATACTTATAAATCACTCGTCATGTCATTTTTTTGTAGATATAGTAGGCTATTGCCATATTTCAACATTTGTATTACCTCCTCAGTACTACGTGAGCATGGCCTACCAACAGCACAAATCTATACTGCAGTAACTGGAAATGTGGTACTTAGCTAAAGCTAATTAGCAGCAAGATGCCCCCCCTTCTCCACATATGACTACCACAACCTTCTAGAGATTTCAGTGCTGGAAACAAACATTTACCGGTTGGAAGGGAACTTGGAAGTGAATGGACTAGTGGGAACCACACCACTTTACAAATGTCTCAAAACAGTCGACAACGCTAAGTTTTCCCAACGATCCTGGATATCAGGGCTGCACGGCCAACTGTGAAAAACCTCATACTGCACATTGAGTCAAATGATCAACAATCTGAAGTGCTGAAACGGGACTTGATTTGATCTGTTAAACATGGTCAGCTCTCTGAATGCTGACGTATTTATCAATGGCCATCGACCGCCAGTCAGAAGAGGAGTTGAGATATTAAGCAGATTGTTGGAACTGAACGACCAGGGCCTGCAATGAATTTGCCTCCTTTCTCACTGACACATTTCAGAAAATTAGACAAGCAGCCAGTGCCTCTTTATCAGGCAGAGGATATGGACTGTCCCTGTGTCCACTTTGATCAAATACCACGACACAATGTTATCCGATCAACCATATAAATATACAATATAATTATAAAACATCTGAAATCCTCCTCATGCTGCCTTGATATTCTACCAACAGGCTTTTTCAAAAATGTTTCAAATTACATGGCCTCAGAAATTATACAAATTGTAAACACGTCTCTTCTCTCACGCGTCTTCCCACAGGCCCTGAAAACTGTGGTCATCAAGACACTCTTAAAAAAAGAACAATCTAGACAGATCACTAATGAAAAATTATAGGCCCATGTTAAACCTCCCACTTTTAAGTAAAATAATTGAAAAAGCTGTTTTTCAACAGCTGAACAACTTCTTGGTACTAAACAACTGTTTTGATCTCCTACATTTAGGCTTTTGACCACACCACAGCATTGAGACTGCTCTTGTTAAGGACTTCAGTGACATCAACCTAAACATAGACAGTGGCAGAACTTCAGTCTTGGTATTATTAAATCTTAGTGCTGCATTCGACACGGTCGACTGAATCCTATTACTAGGCCGAGTGGAAAACTGGCACAGTATTAAACTGGTTTCAAACCCATCTAAAGTGCAGGGACTACTTTGTGTCTATAGGTAATTGAGCATCTGAGCGGACAAAGATGACAGGCATTCTGGGGCCTCTTTTCTTTAACATCTACATGCTTCCACTGGCGCAGATTATGGAAAACAACAAAATAAGTTACCATTGCTATGCAGACGACACACACATTTACATAACCATTTCACCAGAGGACTATGGTCAAATAAAAGCACTAAATAAGTCCATCCATCCATCCATCTTCTTCCGCTTATCCGGGGTCGGGTCG
>CALSCE010000091.1:3009797-3028638 GCA_943593645.1 Bovichtus variegatus | reverse complement strand
TGTGTGTGTGTGTGTGTGTGTGTGTGTGTGTGTGTGTGTTTTATCAGCCAGTCTGCACAATGAGTTCCACATCACAAGTTTAAAGCGTGCGCGACAGCTAAGAGAATATGAGGAACCTGTAGTGAAAAAACTATTTGTTCATTATTCTTGTTTACTGCAACACCCTCTGAACAATAATAACTGTCGGTGTGACCTGAGAAGGATGCAGGTTGCATTCAAAGCTGGCACCGTTTCAGCCAGAGTTTCCCCCCAAAGTGAACAGTGACCAGATCGATGCTGGCCGGACAATACGCACTACAGTTTGCAACCTTCCCGCCTTGTCAAACTTTAATAAATGAAACTTAAAACTATCAGAAACACAATCAATTCAAATATTCAAAGCATCCCTACCTAAAGGGAAAGGAAGGAAGGAATTCAAAGGAATCAAAACAAACTGCTCATGGAATGAGTTTGACATCAGCCTGAGCTGGCTTCGATACAGTGTCAACCAGTATTCTGACTCACGGGAAGTCGACCATAAGAATGTTTTCCATGGTTTGCAACGCAAAGTAATATGGATGTCTGCCTGTTATGATTTAAAGGCCCCATGTCCAGTTTAGCATTTAGGACACCAGTCTTTCTTTTGTCTCAGGGGGTGTGTGTGTATTCTCCCTCTGCTGTCCTCTGAGCTTTGTGAGGACAGAAGGATTTCTCTGTTTGTCTGAAAACACAGGGCTTTAAGTCGATGTCTGAACTGTGAAATGACTCATTTTGAAGAGATTTGCTACCTTCGGCATTAGGCAATTTATCAGACTTTTATGCTGGATCTCATTGTTTCATTTTGTTTTTTATGCAAACATTAGATTCTGAAAAACAAAAACATTTGGTGAACTCAGTTACTAACCATTTTTGGTTTGGTGACTTTCTTAGAATTTCAGAAAGCTCTCCTGGAGTCCAGGGTTTTTGACTGACATGTATTTCTACCATTATTTTAGGATTTAGATGTATAATAGCATAAGTACTAGTTCCTATGTCTCAATTGCGGCAATATTTTTCAACAAATTATATCAGCCTATCAGCACGTTGTACAGGTACTTTTGGGTGCAGGCCACAAAATTGGCTTGTAATATCTGAAACGATTCATTTATTCCTTTAGAACTGCTATGACTTTGTCTTTGCTGGGATTCAAACATGGTGCAGCGGAGGCTTGTTTTTCTCAATCTTGTCTGGGTGTTTTGTCTTTATCAGCTTTATTTTTGGGAAATTCTCATCATTGAGGCATTTGCAAGTTTCAGCACACACATTGGCACTCTCTCTTTCTCTCTCAGCACAAAACTTCATCTACTTAGGACTTTTCTTTTTTAAACATACTAGAATATTCTATTCAATTAACAGCAAAACTACTCGGATAATGGCAAGAAGTAGGTCAATTTAAATGTACTCTGAGTAAAAGTAACACACTTTTATGGTAATAATGTTAAATGATAGTACTATTAAGGACACATTTAGCCATGAAGTGAAATCCATCTACATATCAGCATAATCAACATATCAACGTATAAGCCCACACTAGTGAAACAACCTCTCGTCTCAGAATGTATACAATCAACTTTCTCAGTATATCCTTAATAAAATGAACCACAACTATAAACAAAACCACATTAAACATTTTTATTACACCTGCAGTGCATACACACAACAGTACGCTGCTGGGGAAGCCAGTGGACAAAATACTCTTTTGCAATTTCTTCCATACGACCAATCAGCAATTCACTTGCATCAGTTACTGGCAGATTTACCTTTTTCTTTAGATCTTTACTGTAACTTTAACTACAGCTTCATTTATTAAGCCTCTGCTGTGGACTGATACATCACCCATATTTAAAACTTGCACATACGGCGGATAGACAGACACACATTCCAACAAACACTGCAGCAGCATCAAAAACAGTCTCAGCAGCATTCACCTTTTATGTTTTTTTTTGACTAATGGTTTCAGTGGAGGCAATATGAGATTTATTCTGTGATACAGAACTTATTTAGTAACGGTATACCTCGGCATCTGCTGTTCGATATGAATGCAGACCCTCATTAGTCCTGAAAAACCCAGACTCACTAACACATCTTGATTACACCCAAAACGATTTTCAACTGTCCCAAAACGTCTTCCCGAGGATGTAAACTCACTGCAGATCTTGTCTGTGTCGAAAACAGCCTGGAAACTGTTCCGGGACCCAAACCACCAAAATGCGGTTGCTATGGCGCTGTCATCGAGCAACCATAGTCTTTCTTTCAAATTGCCAAAATGTAGTCAATCCAATTCACACTGTAATCACCCTGTGATTAGACCTGTGTTATTCTTTATCCACTGAACCCTGAACACTTTGTTACGTTAATCAAATGGATCAAATTATTCCTTCTATTTCTGCCACACTTGTATTTTACTTAACTTAATTGAATACTTTGGCGGAGACACTTGACAATGTGCTTAGAATATCAGCTGGGAGTACCGATGTTCACAGTTCAAATGCAGAAATACTGCAGATACTTTTTTAAGATTCTGTCAATCACAGATCTGGTAAGGCAGTAAAGTAATACTTTAAAATTACACTTTACTACCAGTTTTCTGTAGATTGTGAAGGAAACTCTTAATGAACTGAGTACTGGAAACCAAAGGAGCTGAAGGAGACCCAAGTGATGTCTTATACTGAAGGTTTATTCGATCTTGATGAAGGAGAACAGATGATGAACAGGACAAGTGTACACAGAGATGCAGTCACATTGTCTGTAACTAATAATAGTAATTCCAATCAATTGTTTTCCTAAAGATGGATCACCTAAATGGCTCCTCAAATCCTCGTCAACACATTCATAGCCAGTCTGAACACACTGGGCCCCTCTTAACTCTTTTCTTGCAGCTGTGGTTTGTTGGGTCTGGGGAGTCAACCAGAGTGAGCTATAGATGGTTCTGGGAATATTCTGTAGGCTAACCTTTGACCTAAAGACGATTTGTATGTGCGCTGTCAGAATAAAACACAGTCACATCTCCAAATGTGTACAAGTATTAGGGTTTGAG
This sequence comes from Bovichtus variegatus, assembly GCA_943593645.1. Taxonomy (NCBI): domain Eukaryota; kingdom Metazoa; phylum Chordata; class Actinopteri; order Perciformes; family Bovichtidae; genus Bovichtus; species Bovichtus variegatus. The sequence goes on along the minus strand of CALSCE010000091.1, from coordinate 3,025,583 downwards.
CATCTCCATATGTGTACAAGTACTAGGGTTTGAGCATATCGACATGTGTGTACTAAGAATAAATATGTAAACTGGTCCAGTCTTAGAATCTACTTCCAAAAATCCCTTAACATCCTCTGGTGTCCTTTCTGTGTGTGATGTTGAGTCATTGCAACAACAGTCACGTTTTAATGCTTCACCCGGCAACTTTACACATGGTTGACTGCAAATTGCAGTCAAAGGTAAACATTTATTGCCGTCTTTTATTTAAGGAGTTTGGACTGTGATGCTTTATGCCAAGCGGATGAGACGCAAAAGATAAAACATTGATGGATTTCACCTTCCAAGTTGGAATACCAACGGGGCATAGCTGGCAACTGTCCAAGGCCTCCAGTTCATCAAGGTTCAGTTTGGTAATTAGTTTGGTGTCATTTCAATAATTGAAAATCAAACCAACAAATCAACCAACAAAATAAAAGCTGATTTTATTCTCAGGTGTAGTTCAAACCCTTAACACTGGATCCTACTTGTTTTTATAATGCAACTTAATAGCATCTTACACTAGAACCACTCTGCCTGGTAGATGTCCTTTCCCAAGCCCAGGACAAAATAACCCTGATGAGTTTTCTTTGTGTTTCCGTCTTAAGGCTTGATTGATTAATTCATGTCAGCAGAAACAATTTCCCACCAGAGTTTATACCAAACAAACACCAGAAATTAAGTTTTTTGCCTCCTTCAAGTAGAAGGACAATTATCACTCTCTGGTGGTCTCTGTCTCTTAATTATTATCCAATGCAGTCTTTTAATTGTGCTAATGGGCTTTTACAATAACCAGTGATCAAGCAAGCTGCATGACATGAAAACAGGAAAAACAAAGTCTGTGGGTAGCTGAACCTTTCACATATTTGTAATTGCTCAACATATCATAGCAGCATCATGGCTTTGGAATATCAGCCTCCAGTCTTCTGGAAAGACTTTCCACCAGATGTTGAACCTTCATCACAGTGTGTTATTATGTCGATTTTTCGAACTATCGAATGAACACAATCAGTAACATATATACCAATTAGCAAAAAGCAACTAAAACTTGGCTTTGCGCACGGGGGGAATTTTTAATGTTGAAGCAGTGTGGATTGGGGTGTCCACATACATAGTATACGTCTCACAGTACATGGCTCTCATTGCAGTTTGTTCTATTTTGCCTCTTCATTCCTGTACTGCTACAGCTGTCAGGGCTCTGTGTGTGGTTCTCCAGGGACAATCTCTTCCCCTTATATTGCTTTTTGAACAGGGTCAATTCCAAAGACATTTTGAATATTAAAATGTACATCTTCATGTTGTATCACTCAAGTTTATTCATTCATTTACATAGTCATTTATGACAAGCAAGTCTCAAAGGATGGACAAATAATTACAGTATTCTGCATGGATACATCGATCAAGCGCTACAGGAGTAATAATTGTATGACATAGCCCCTCTTTGTGATTCAGGCTGAGATGACTTGTTCCTTAGCCTGCACTGCTTTACGTTGGTCTTTTATGCAAAGGTGGTCATTTAAAAGACAAGGGAAGTTCTTGGCTGTTAGTGGAAGACCAACAGAGAGCAGAGAAGGAAAAGAAGGTGAAATTACTTGAAAATCTTCTGTCAGAATGCTACAAGATAAAGAGCTGCACCAAATTAACTCAAGAAGTCCTCTTTACCTAATAATGTGTGACAGAATATCTTATCTGAAGAGGACAAATTGACATTCTACTCCATGTTGAAATTTTCCCTTGAGCCTTAAAGACTAGTTCAGTAAAGTTTGTAACACCGTAATGGCTTACAGCACTTCACAAATGAAATGCCCATATTATCCTTCAAGTTAAGAGGCATTTATGGTAACAATATGGATTAATTTATAACAATTAAGTAGATGATTATCTGTTTAAAGTCTGAAATGTCATCTCTTCAGAATAATGGGTAGCTAAATAGTAAAGATCGTACACAGGGAGTTCAGGTTTCTCACTTTTGTTGTAAAATTGACGATAATGGCGCATGCAAAGGCCTATGGTGATATTGCTACATATTGAACAACAAATCCGTGATGAATTCGGCAGAAGGATTGATATCTAATGTTGGCTGTCAGAAGCCAGTGGGCAGAACAGTCCTGCTTGGCTAAATAACGGAGCTAACAGCTAACGTTAATGAAGGTTCCATTGAGAAACATGATGATGTGTTCAAGCTCTATTCAGTTCAAATAAGTATTGAGTGAAGGTAAATGATCACATTATCACAAAGTCTCCCAATTTAATCTTGTAATTTGTAGTATTTGGCGAATATAAAATAGATATTAGAGAGGGAATTATGACCTGTTTAACTTCCTTACACTAGCTAGTTTGTTAATTAGCACCAAAAACAAAGTACAGCTGAGGCTGATGGGAAATATCATGTTGCACCTGATGATAGCGCTAGAGGAAATAAAAAATGTTTTAAACAGGGCAACCCACACAATAGTTGATAAGATATTTCACTTAAATCAAAAAATGTCAACCTCATGGGGGTGCCAGAGGAGAAGTCAGATGATCACCAAAGCCATTAGAATTCATTGTCGGGGAACCATGAATATCTGTGCCACATTCCATGGCAATCCTTCAAATATATATTTGTTTAAAAACTGAAACATTGAACTCATTATGGCGCTAGAGGAGAAGTCAGGAGATCACTAACATCAGATGGCTCAATCCTCTGGGGACCATGATGGTCTATACAGAATCTCTTGGTAATCCTTCTAATCTATTCTAATAATGAGAAAAGTGGTGCATTGACAATTGACATTTTCTTCCATAGAGCAACCTAATAATCCTTCTTTCACAATAATTAGGTACTAGCTACTATTAAATGTTACATTTTCCCTTGCTCTGTCCCACTGAAAGGTTTGAGGATCTTTTGCCCATTTTATGGTGAAGAGGTACTCTGCCTGGTCATGTTATCAGGACATTACAATTCAACACACACTCCCACACACACCACTGTGCCTAAAACAACATGTGCTCCTTTTCCTGCAGTTCTGTTAGGTTCCACTGCCACTTTAAGCAGCTAATTGGCCTTAAAAGACCACTAAATAGTTTTCAACTGAAGATCAGTTTGGAAATGCATCCAATTAACTGACAGCCGAGTGCTGATTGGACCACTTAGTGCTAATTCAGAGTAGGTTGGATACGAGTGAAGGTCATCCACTGTGGAGAGGAGTTGATGCAGCCCACGTCATCGGTCCTGCCATGCTGGGGAAAGGTGGGCAACCAGTACTCCACAGAAATTAAGTCACCTCAGTCAACAAGTGCAAAACGTTATGACTATTTGAGAACGCAACATCATTAATGAACATGAATGGCAGTTGCAATGTTGTACAAACGCTACATTAAAAGCAACAGGAAAACCTTGCATTGCATTCCTCCAAGACCCACGAGACAATCCAGCCACTGTGTCATGCACATAAATCAGATTCACTCAGAAAAACTTTCCCTGCACTTCATTTTAATCTTTTAGAAGCTTATTAAGGTAAAGCAACTCTAATTATGCAATCTTTGCCCTGAAAGGTTTCCAGGATTTTCCTTGAAGCTCTTCCATGAATAATGAAAATGCTACTGTAAAGAAATGATTGGGGTTGAGCGGGTGGCTGAGCCTATGTTTCCATTTTTAACAAGACTCAAGTTCTAACGCCATGCTAGCGACTCTCAGGCTACACTTGCTTAGTAAGCATACTAACATGCTCAGAATTACAATGACAAAATGTTTGTTAGACGCGCTTATCTAGAGCGACTTACAGTGAATTAACTACAGGGACAGTCCCCTGGAGCAAATCGGGGTTAAGTGCCTTGCTCAGGAGCACAATGGTGGCAGCCTGGTGTTGAACTCACAACCTTCCGGTTAGCCTTCACTATAAGCTTAGGCCTATGGCATTTTGCACTGCATAAATTAGGTAACAGTTTGTACTTTGTTGTAAGCTCGTAGATGTGTGTGTGTGAGAGAAACCCTGCTCACTGAAACCTGGCGAATTGGTGAGTCCCTGTCAAAAAAAGAAGAAGCTGCACCACAAGATGCTAGGCTAAACTAGTAAGCTCAAGTAAATAAGCCTGGAGCTAACAACATTAGCATTACATGATGAACAGCGCAATTAACCAACTGTTGTAGAGCTCAACTTAAGTAAAGCTGTTTGACAACTTAACTGGAGAGAATATAAAACACGTGACATGTAGAGTGTTTCATTGCTCAATGTTTTCTTTCGCTGGTAAAGCTACTGAACTGTTTAATACTGAGGAAACATTTTCATTTAGTATTTTTTCAGGTATTTTATTTCATTGGCATAGTGAATCTGATGTGAAAAAGAACAGAAGAATATCGTGTCAAGTTAAACAGTGTAGTTTGTAGTTTATGTAATGTTATTGTGGAAATTCAGTTTCATTTTTACTCAAATTCATTTACTTTAAAGGTTATTTCAAATATGTATCACTTACCTCCTTCGTTTTCCTCAAACTCATTCCCTTTGCTGGTGAACAGACATGAGTATTAACCATCACTGGTTTAAGTGAATGAATTGAGTATTCATATTATTATTATGTGGTGTATAAAGATTCTTTGGTTACAGTAAGTTTGTCATTGCTGACTTTTGTAAGGTTGAAGTGAGTTGTAAAGTGAAAATGTTGAACAGGGTATTGTTTTGATATTGTTACTCGCCTAATGTTGGATCCAACTATGGAGAATTGAGATTCCAAATTATTGATTTTTTTTAGGGTGCACCCAGTAGGAAAAATAGCTGTAAAGAACTCAATGTTTCAAAACTAGGTTTTTTTTTTTGTGTTTCCTAAAACATGCATTAGCTACTTGTTTGATATTAGTAAAAAAAAAAAAAAAGAAGATGACTGCTGTCCTCTGCATGTGTCATAACCCGCCTTTATGCAGTGTACATGAAACCTCACCCTGTTATGTAACTTGATCAATTAACACAGACGGATGGACGGTCGGGTGTCCATGGCGGTGTAATTGCTACGTATTAATCCTGTCGGTTGCCCTACCCACCTCAGCTCTGCGGCCTATGATTACAACACTTTGTTCATCACTCATTAGCACCACAGAGAATACACAATGATTATGTTGCAAATTACAGAGAGGTTGAGAGAGAAAGAGAAGGCAGCCTTAACATTCAGAGCTCGAGTTGACGGAAGGAAATAGTCCCAAATCGCTCCTGGTGGATAAGTGGGAGAAAGCAATGGATTTGCTGTTTACCTATAAATCCCTCTGCATTACAGCCTGAAGAATGATGTAAATGTTGTTTTTGTCCAGATGTCTTTTTTTTTTTATTGTTGTCATTTCGAACTATACTCATTTTCTGATATCAGCAGACTGAAGAAGACAACCTGTAGCACTTTTCCCCCAGCTGCATTCGATAATGTCTATTTATGCTGCTCTCCCAAAAGTATTGAGGTGATGGCCGGTCTCTTTGTGTTCTCTTAATGGCCATGGTAGCATAACTTACTGGCAAAATGTTACACTCTAGCACTCCAGCAAGAAACCTCATCAGAGATTTCAAAAAGGAAATGCTCTGAATACCTGACCTGTCATGAAGCTTCAGGAATGTTTAGCTGTCAGAAACACAATTGGACACCCTCTTACACTGACGGACACTTGCAAAGCAATATCTAGCTTAGATGGGAACCTGTCTGCATGTTACACATCAAACATGATTCCCAAGCTTAACACAATATCCACGTTTACTGTGCTTTTCAGGTCAGAGTCCAGCAGTCTTTACAAGACTTGCCAGGCTTCTGGTAAATGTGTCAGCTACAGTTCCAGCTGTCTTTATTGAAACATTTAGAAAATGTGAAATTCCACTATTGAAAATAATAGCAGAGCCGTTTTGCTTTAACATGACTGAAGGCTACTAATACAGCATGTCCCCGATCCAGGTGTTTTCGCTTAAAACCCCAAATTAGACCTTCGTTGATTACCCGTTAGAGATGCGTGGATCAGCTCTGATGTCATCTGAATACACATGTATGCATAAATCATCCACCCACCACCCACCAAAAATGATTATTTTCTCTAATTTAGTGACTCGCACCGTATGGATACTCCACCTCTCCCGGTCCCTGTGATATATGTAAGCCTGATGACATATTACTCGAGGCTGGTTAGAAATAAATTAACATTTATCAGTGTTTCACACACATAGAGTTTACTTGAGCGGGCTGTCCAGGTATATTAACAGCTGCCCAAGTATATTTGGCTACCCATTTTAACATTTTTAATTTTTTTAATCCATTAACTATAGTGAACTATTGGCGGCAGGACGCTGCCGGAGAGCAGATGGAGAGCTGGCGTCGCTGACCCCTCGTTGGACATACTAGTGACACAAGGTTCATTTTCATTTAGAGCCGGCAGTGATTGTTTTTAAGAAATATTTTAATCCATTATTTTACTGCTTTTCCTCATTAATGATGTATTATTCCACCCTAAACCTTCCCCTTATTAATCATAAATGTAAATTTTTATGACCCGGACAGCTCCATCCGCGGATTTTCAATGCACGCATCACTAGTACAGAATGTGCTTAATTGACTTCTCAGATATTAAAGGCCCTGGTACTGTCACAGGTGTTTTTAATTATTCTGCCTGATTAGACATTTCCAGGTTGAAATTGGCTGGAACTGTGCAGGACGCCATGAGGTCATCAAATTTAATAAAAAAAATTTCAGTAGACATGTGGCAAACCAACCAGAAATATAGATGTATTGTGTCATAGCGTATCTATGTTCCCAGGGTCCTAAGTTCACCAATTAAATATTCTGTTACCACACATTAACCGTCCTATTGTGTTCAGATCAAATTTCACCCGTTTCAAGTTAAAACGGTTAAGAAATGGCCCCATAAATACACGCCTGCGTCAACCGGCGTCCCCCCAGTACACCTGATGAGCAGGAGCGGTAGGGGGCCGTTCATTGCTGCTTCCATCTTAAATTTGATTCGATTCTGAAGGTCACTTAAATAATTGTTACATCTGAGGTGTTCCGGGTCAAATTTGGATTACACTGCACAGGTTGTGTGAGTTTGTACATGGATGTTTTGATTTTGCCGTCGTTAAACGTCGAGCGAATTTGATTCAATTCATCAGGGAGTAATTGTTGTACAAATAATCCTTTAATGCAGGATTTACAATTGGAATCCCATCACTCCTGAGCTGTTTCTCTGCAGCATTTAAGTATCACTGTAGCTGTGTTCAGTCTTACCTAAAACAGACACCTCTGGTTCTTTCTGTACTTTATCCTACACCGAATTGAAACTAAAAATAGGCACCATCAATGCTAGAAAAAGCTTTCAGGGATGATTCCAACGACATGCACTGCTACAATTTTCAGACTCCTGACTCATCAGATGTGGCAGTGTGATCGTGTGCTTCAGCTCCAGTTTCTTGTTCCATGCTGTTTCAACACCTTTTATAAAAGGAAACATTGTCTCCACCTTCAAACAAGTCCATGTTTACCATTCTGCCTGCCATAGTGTTGTTTGTGTCCTATTCATCAATGCTGATGACACAGACAAATTCTAATTAAATTTGGCTGGCCACATGACAGGCTAAAAAAAAAAAAAAACATATGTTTTGGCCATTCCTCATCCAAGTTCTCTCTCCCTGTCTTGACTTTATACAGACATGAAAGACTGCCCACTCCCCTTCAAAACAGAGAGGAATCAAAGGAAAAACAGGATTACTCTTTCATGCTATGTTACAGTAAGCCCCAGTTATCCTCCAGACTCCTTTGCTACCAAATAATACTGAAAGACAAAAGCTTCCTTTTTCAACTTTTTAGGGCGACACAAAGGATATTGAAATGTTTTGGCAGTGTTTTGGCATAATGCTAAGCAACACAGATCTCATGTGGTTTCACTCTTACTATGCAAGCCTCCTTCTTTCTCTAGCGCTACACAATGAGGGCTCAACTTGACAGCTCTGCGGCTCAAAAATAGGGAAGTTAACACGGAGACGACGGGCTTTGACATGATAATGAATTCACATGGCACAAGCCCAGCATTTAATTTCTCTGTGTGCTGAGGAGCAAAGGAGGGATGGGTACTAAAAGCTGGAGCAAATTAAAAGATCGTCAATGCGTGTCCGGAGATTGATGCTCCTTCGCCTGTTGGAGATGTAAAGTCAATGGAGCGAGCATGTCATCTGTTAAAAAGAGTTTTTGTCTAACAAAGCTTGGTTAGGAGTAACTGAGCTGATGTCTCTCTAAAGAAGCATGAGTATTGTGCAGCTTCTAAAGCTCTTACAATTAGAATTCCCTAAAGGGATTTCACACTAAACAATGAGAACAAGGATACCCTTCCCCCTCCACACATACACACCCACACACTCTTTATCGTCGCTTTGTAATTGTTTAAAAGCAAATCTGCCTCCTCTCTATACTGTACACTTCTTAGAGAATTAGAGAGCCGGAGAGTACCATTCTCGCTGTATCGACTGACTGTATTGAATTCTCATTACCAGGCAAGCAGCCAGGTGGAGTGCAGTGTGATTCTTGCTGTTGGTGGAGAAGAGCAGGCCAAGAGCATTTAGAGCCGATGAGTTACTGCTGTACTTTATGGATCGGGATGTAAAAGCGCTCAGGGCAATGCGGAGAAACATCACAGGCTCGTCTGGAGTCACAGTTGAAGTTTGTACTGTTTCCAACTATGATGAAAACTAACACATCTGACAAAATACAAGCTAACTGTTGAATGTGTTGGACCTGTGAGTATGGTAGCGCTTTAGTAGGAGGAGGTCCTGCGAGGGGTTCAAATGTAATAGAGAAACTAAATATGAACAGATATCTTTCATAGCCGGCTCGTCAAACATGGGTAGACATAAAACAATGTTTAATTACTGCATTGCCATAACTGTTGAAACTGAGCCAGAGTTAATATTAGTCGTTCACCTGTTCTGTTGGTGTCACAAGGTCAGCAGAGACGTTAGTCGGCTTGGATCAGAGACGGTTCGTTTTGTGACGGAGGTGCTGCCTGGATGGGTTTTCTCGTTATTGCCTTTTTGTTTTAGATTTGTAATAGCATATGTGTCTCTGTGTGTTTTTATAGTTTGATTCTTGTCTGCTTGATGCACTATACTGTTCATAATAAGCTACCTTATCAGTTAAATTAGGGTGGTTTTCTCAATGTTAATGTTAATGTACAGCCTGTTAGCTAGCTTTACCAACATCCACACGTAACTAAGCAGGCCAGGCCCCGATATATATTCCACGTCTATAAAGCTAAATCCTGTCAAGTTAACGTTAGGCAATTTTTTAAGCTAGTGCTGATTAAGCTCAAGGTGCCTATTTTAGTGGGTAAATTATTTTAAAAAATTTATTATCTTAAAACATGCTGGCTAGGCCGGTGTGTATCCTGACTTTGAAGAAAGGTTGAAGTAATTTCTATTGATTAAATGTTGCGCATCAAGTTATTTATTGACGCTAGTCCGCAGCACTCACCCAGTCAGACAGCCTGCTGCTAACGTTACGCTAGGTTAGATAAAGGTGCCTTGTAATGCATTATGGTGACACTTTATATTACTTAAATTAATCATTCAATTCAGTATGGATAGTTTTGACTATCGCTATTATTATTTAAATGAAATGCTTAAAAAAAAGTCAATTTCCTAATCTATAAATGTGACCTGGAGTTCAACCCTTCACAATGTAAATCTGTCTAATCTATTTTATTTTGTATTTTGCCGCTTTATCGGTATATGTAACTTCATTGAAGATTTAGCGGAGTGGAAAGCCTCTCATGTGAGTCCCGTTTGGTCAGTTAAGTCATTGCTATTTTCAAGCGGTTTCAGAAACTTTTCCTAGAACTGGATGAGATTAAGCTTTAAAGTTGAAGTTGCTGTCTTAAAATGCTATCACCAATGCAAGTGCTCTACAACCGCGTATGATGTTTCACCCGGACTTACTTCTCCCTGACTGTAACAACAACTTGCAAAGACATACGTGTGTCTTTATATGGACCTTCCAATGTCCAGACACACAGACTTGCAGCGGCCCTCTTCAGCTTTGACTCTCCAAAAATGTATTATTTGTTCAAATATATCCAACTGCTTTTTTTTTTTTTTTAAACTGCTGTTTGTAAAATAGTTTAAAGAAAAAAATGTGTATATATATATATATATATATATATATATATATAATAATGCATAGATCATTTATTGTCAGGCAGTTTGAATATCAATATTTCTTTCATTAGAAACACTTACATAAGAAACTTGTAATGTTGGCCATTACTGATGTTGACCTGTTCGCACACTTGTGGAGAAGGTCAAGATTTAGCACCTTGCCTTTTAGATCAACTAGTTTTAGGAAGTTGTGTGTAAAATGGCATTGTCTGGCATTGATTGTTCGCGTTGCTAATTCTAAAGTTAATTGCTATTTTAGAATTTTGGTTATGTCAATACTAGCTCCGTCAGGTTAAAGCCCCTGTTGTTTAGGTAATGTGATATGCTCTCCTACATTTTATGCCTCCTGGGGTAAAAAAAACAAACAAAATGTTTTTTAAATGCAGTGTATACTGTAAGATCAAAGGATTAGGAAGGATAGTTTTATTTTTTTAAGTCCATGTTGTTGAATGGAGATTGAATTGTTTTAGAGAACAGCAGCATGTGAACATTAGCTATAACGGTTTAATTGTATTGTAGTTGTTTGATTTGTGAGAAAAGTATAATAAATGCATAACGAATATGATTCCATTCATTTAACATTTATCAAAAGAAAATCAGCAAATGTACATAATTGTAGTGATTACGATAACTTCATTCAAGTAATTGAAAATGTCAAACGGAAAAAATAAACAGTAAATATTATATAAGATATAAGATTTACTTAATATTTTGATGAGAGCAATGTTCCTGTTTTTATTTACTTTTCTTAGTTAGTTAAAATAAATATCACTTAAAAATATGATCAAGTAAGATTTACTTAATATCTTCAGATAAAGACCAGAGCCCTTGGCTTCAATTCTGTTAAAACAAAGAGCAAAAAAAAAGTGCGGAGCAAGACGTGCAACCAACGTAATATTGAGTCGTGTCACTTTTTTTAAGCTGTGCTACAAGATTTTACTTTTTGAGTGTGCTGTTGATGGACACTGCAATGCACAAGGAAAATGGAGGAGCTACTCTTACAACATTCAAACAAATGAAATTGTTGATGGTGGTGAACCAGCTCGAATCAGGAACTACACAGATCTGTTTTGCTTTATATTCGGGAAGTTTAATTGGCAGTGGCAATGTTTATGCATAAAGACAATGTTTCAGTGATGTATTTTAAATATATTAATTTCTTGTATATTAACAGCGAAAAAACAATCTGCCACATGAAGTGTTATATAGTACATGTTGAAAAAAAGACATATAATTCATACAGATAGTAGAAAGCAGACTGGTTGATCCAACATATCTATCCAAGCATCAAATGGATATAAAGTGCCCAAAGGACTATTCATCTTTACATTCCAGGCTCTGTTTTCATTTCAGATTTGCATACCACACGTTGCAACCGCTATGATGTATAAATGATGAATTCATATTTATTATTTTCCAGATCTGCTTGATGGACCATTACGGCATTTCTTTGGAGAGACCTGATAACTGCTTATGACAAGCTGATGCCCAGCACCTCTGTCACGAATATATCTACGAGAATGCACAGTGAAAAGCACACATCTATGGAGACTTTTATTCTTATTGTGTAACTGATGCACACGTTTTTGAAGTACTTGATCGTGTGGTACTTTTACAGTGCACTTAATGCCTTGTATCACTTCTCGATGTTGTCTTTTGGGAAGCTGTGGTTATTTTGGCACCGACAGGGGATAAGGACAGAAGATTTTGAAAATATTTGATGTCAAGCCACCAGCAAAGTGCTCAGGTTCCCCTTTTTAAAATCCAGCACAAGTCTCAATGGACGACGCATTGTGCAACTCTTACAGTCTGGCTCATCGTCAAATAACTGATTTTAGAATCTTTATTTCCAGACAGTGTGATGGTGGAAGGACTTTTTCCAGGCCAGGTTTTCATTTATTTTCAAGTTTGTTTTCAAGTATGTAAATAAAGAAATGTACAGTGCAAAAGTTCATAATGACAAAACTTATTTCATGTTTTCATCGGAGTTGATTCGAAGATTTGTGAACAAATAAAACGGGCTCACTGTGGGAAGATGTTGCCTTTTGTTTTACATGAATTATTTAACCTTGCATTCTGATCTTCAGTCTATTACATGTCTAATGATGTTTCTGTCTTTTCTCATGTTGTCAGAAGAATAAACACTCACTGCAAAGTAGCACTTTACTTCTGTTTGATTTGTACCCTAACTGCTGCTGATTCTTTCATGAACATTCCAGCATTGAGAGGTTTGGCAGTGATCAAATACTCGAAGCGCAAACAAAGGTTTCAAGGCAAAGTTTCTTGAACATAAAAAGGTACTTTGAAGCAGCAGGAAAAGCTGTAAACACAGCGTTGACATATTATCCCATGTACTATCCGGTGTTTTTTGCTCCATAAATATCTGTCATCTCGGTCTCTGCTGCTTTGATTTCGACCACTCTACTGTTCCTCGCAAGCCCCCCCAATTTGTGTAATACTAAATCACTCCACTTCTATAGAACAAAGCTTTTCCCTCTAGCCACTAATGTGCACATTAACATAACATGAGCAATTCCATAACGTATGGCGAACATCCCAAAATGTAATGTTTTAAATACGCTAGCCAGACAATTTTTTTTAATGAAGAGCTACTAAATAAATGGTAAATGGACTGCATTCATACGGCGCTTTTCTAGTCTTTGCGACCACTCAAAGCACTTTTAGAACACAAGTCAGCATTCACCCATTCACACACAAAGTCATACATGGCACCTGCTCTTTGAAGATACACACAAAGCCTGCACTACATAGAGGCCGGAGAGACTCTTAAAACACACAAAATCAACAGTAGCATGACAACACAATGTTAGGCCAGGTGAAGTGTGGACACAGAGGGGACATTCAAGAACAAATTCAATTGGGTTAGATTTTCAAACCAGGAAATGTAGATGAGCCCAACATTTACAGCAGCTTTTTTTTTTTTTTAGCTATTGTTAATGACAAAACAAATGCAAATGAACGTATAGTAAAACTTTTCTTTTTCTTTTTTTAAAGCAATGTTTATTGTTTCACTTTTGAGATATTATATTGTATATTTTTGGTCACATATCATGGTGCATTCTGACTGTTTTTGTAGTGTTAAGCTGAAGTCAGGCTTGAAAAAGTCACAAGGAAACTTGTACAGTTATCTGTGGCTCCTGGGGTCACACTGAGGATGTGTATGAACATAAAATTAATCAACACTGTCAAATGGGTGGGGTTGATTTCTACAAATTTGGTGAGGGAACATTTTTCATATCAGCAAAAGCGCTACATTTTTGATGAACGCAATTGTCCTCCCACACATCGCTTACTGTCCGCCAAATTGGGGATACGTACGTCAACAAACCACGCTAAAGCCAATAAAATCCATGTACAAGGAATCATGCGAGTACCATTACAGCTTCATCTTTGTTTTTGCCATGTAGCCGTGTCATCAGCGTACATCTGAATATTAACATTTTATGTTATAAAATAAATGCTGCACATGAAGACTAAAATACAATCTGGGGCTCCTCTCCCTAAACTCTTGTAGAAAGAAAAAAATATCCTTCCCCTACTCTAACCCCTCATCCCCCCCAAAATCATATTTGTGCAGTTACTAATGGCCTGATGTATTATTAGGTTAGACACCACAGGTGTTATTTTGTCCACTCCTGCATGTGTGCATGCTCAGAAGGGCCCAAAAGGAATTTGCAGGGGTCCCATCATCATTATGTTTTGCCACTGCTTTAATCACATCTCGACATTTCTGACGAATTTGTAATTGCCGTGAACATTAATTATCGTTGCTGTTAGAATCCGTTAACATCCGACTGTGTGACTTGAAAAAACATTAATTATGATTGAATGAACTTAATTTATTTAGCATTCTTTCTTGCACAGAATGCAACACGAAAGTATTTACAATTCACCAGCAAAAACATAATGACATACATAACATATGTAAAAGGGTGACATATTTGCCGACATGCAGCAAATGCAACTTTTACTGCAGAACTTAGATCCTATTATGTGCAATCACCTCCAAGTGAGTCTCATCAGTGTCCTCCTCACTTTTCACTGCTGCCATGTCTCTTCCCCATTAGACCGGCCAACGGAGCCTTACTGAGCCGGGCATGAGTGCTCATTTCTCTCCTTACTCGGATCGATACGGCAATAATATGAGCTCCCCTGATTGCAGACGGTCAAATTAGTGCACGTCTGGCAGAGGCAGCAGTTGCATTTGTCAGCTCTCTCATATTGTGAAAGCACCGGGGGCTGTTTAACAATTCATGGCCCTGATCACAACATGAAACTCTTCACTGCGCCGGACTTTGTCTGCTGGTGTTAATTGGCTGAAACTGGAGCCCGGTCTGCCGCCGTGCCTGCCAACAGGGCCGATGGGGAGGGAATGGGGTGTAGTGCCATATTTATGTTACGTTACATTTCTTTCACACATTTCAACATGCTGAGATGTTCCATGTTCAGATGAATACTTTACAGTTGGAGGCTGGCTGGGTGGTTATTTGTTAGGAATTTATGAAGCAATGTGGAGGACTGTGCTGTATGTACCAGCTTAGTGTTGAGAACAGATTGGAGTTGGAGGGAGGTGGGGAGCAAGATGCATCATTCAGTGAGATCAGACGGGAAGATCAGGAAGCCACAAAGAAAAAATAATGTGGGAAAATATCAAGCATGATTCTCTGACATGGGGCAAACCACTTAGCACGGGCAGTGTGTGTTCCAAACGACTTGTGCTCTATCTGTAATTTTTTATGCAACCCTACAGAATGTTGTTTCTCACTGCTAAATAAATCTACAAATGAACCCTTATACTAACCCAGCAAAAAGCAATATAATTTGTTGTCTCTACTACTAAAACAAACTGACCACTTTTTTTTATAATGAGCCTGTAAGACAAATTTGAGATGTCAATTAAGGATAATAGTAGTAATCTGTCGAAATAAGTGATGTGCAAAAGTTTCATTAAATAGCTGTTGAGAAATGTTTAAAAACCTGATATGTAGAGCATTGTTATATAGAACACGTTGTTTGCTAAAGAGTTATAGAAAATAAAACAACAACTAAAGATCATATGAAAAAAAGAAGAAAAAAAAAAGTAATTCAAACATTTAAACGAGTATTTCCTGTACAGTTAAATCTGGAAACACCAATTGGGTGATCAGACTGAAAGAGTTGGACTCTAACGTTTTCAGCCCGGTTTGTGCGTTTCTTGGTTTGTCAGTCAGCAGGATTAAGGAAAAAAAACTACTGCCCCGATTTTTATGAAACTTGGTTGAAGGGTGTAGCACGGGCAGAGGGAGAACCAATTCAATTTCGGAGCAGATTCGTATCGCAGGGCGGATAAACACATTTCTGTTGACTTTCGTTAACATTACAAGATATGACATTTGTGCCGTGTTCATGTGGTGTCGGAGAAGTCTGAAAAATGTGTTCCCTGATGGGAAAATTCAGGGACAGAAGGATAACTAGATGAGCAGGACCGCTCTGGGGGAAGGGCAGGAGGGCGACCTGACGAGCGGGGACATTCAGGAGGACAACCAGATGTCCAGGACTGCAAAGGAGGTTGGCTAGTTGATAGGAAGGCAGACTGTGAAGAAGACTGGCCATCGGAGAGGTTTAC
>CALSCE010000091.1:2962856-2994055 GCA_943593645.1 Bovichtus variegatus | reverse complement strand
GTGTGTGTGTGTGTGTGTGTGTGTGTGTGTGTGTGTTCTTCTGTGTGATCCTTGGTCAAACAACATCTGTGTCATTCAGAATGCTTCTCTTTCTCACCTTTGGACATGTGGCCTTTAAGTATGAAAGCCACCTGTCTATATCATTTCCCCCCTTTTTCTTTTTTCAGAAACTAAATGTGACTGGTAGCAATGTGGGTACATGTGCTGTGCAAGGTAGCGTTAGTTATTTAATCCTTTATGTGAAAAGGTAGTGGCATTAAAGAAGACCCCGCACTTCAGAAGAAAAATCAACACGACGCAGCTTACCAGAGCCTGCTGCTCAAAGACAATACAGTGCAGCTACCTGGAGCCGTCAGCTCAAATACAACCCAGCGCAACTTACTGGTAGCCTGCAGCTCAAAGACGAAACAGCGTAGTTTACCAGGAGCCTGCAGCTCAAAGACGAAACAGCGGAGCTTACCGGAAGCCTGCAGCTGCACTTTCCGAGACACCATGGCCACTGCCAGAGTCAGAAATGAAACAACAAAGCTGGGAAATCCTCCTGCTTTCCTTTAGTCACAGTGTGACTTGTTGCATTCCCCGTAATGTAAACAACAAATGTGGTTGACAGAAAGACTACAGTTTAGGATCTGGTGACTTTGTGCAGGTGAGGAAACTCAAGCTGTAGTTGGAAAATACCTCTCTGCCATCTAGTGGCTCGTTTTGCTTTTGTGTAGCCTACAGTTTGTGTCCAAGTGTCTGGTGAAATAGGTCATTGTTATGACATTTTAATTTGACCATATGGCGTGTGGTACATTCCCAAAAAAATATGGCAGTTATAATCACACTTGATACCAAGTAGCCTATCTTTTTTAAAGAAAATGTAAATGACAGTTGTCAGGGCATAACACCAATGATCTCTTGATCTTCATGAATGAAGGCTCCATAGTCTAACAATGGCATAGCAGTCATTGCTAAAAAAGAAAAAAAAACGAATCGAACACAACCCCACTTAAAAAAAAAATCAGAACTCTACCTTTAATTGCATCTTTAAATAAAGGATTAACTAACTAAAACCACCTTGCAAAGCACATGTACCCAAACCCCACTTCAAAACATCCAAACTATCCTTTTAAGATCAACTTGTATTTTATAAAGTTTTTTTCCTGGAGAGCCTTAAAGATAAATAATGCTGTTTATAATGCCCCTTATGTTGTTTATAGAACACTTACCTTTTCATATACTGATGCTATGGTGAGTGAGATATACTGATGCTATGGTGAGTGAGGAATGTATACACTGGGATACACAGAGGGTTCGAGGTAGATACAGAGGAATGCATACAATATCACCATAATCAAGAGCCGGCATTATTATGGCTGTACAAAAGTATTCCATCTTGCAGAAAAGAAGCAATATCAGTCAATGTGAGATGTTTCATATGGGTCTTAAAAAAATCCAGTTAAGTCATAGCATTACAATTAATTTTTGCTTTAATTTTATTCTTCTAAAAAGGGTCTTAAGACTTAAAAGAACAAAAATTAATCAGGAACAGCTCATCAACCATAAGGCTTATATACATATTTCTGGCATCTTTGAAAGGTAACAACCTAAGAAATATAAACAATTGTAAGTAAACCTATTCATATTACCATTACCATTCAGAGGTAAATGAAAGTTGCAAAAAAGGAAAAATAAAAGATTTTAAGAATGGGCAATATCACTATTATAACCAAAATCCCAGGGATAATGATGCAACTGAATGTCTTCTACTGTTTACCTCAACTCACTACACAACACCAAACACCCACTTCACTACACGACCCAGCTATTCACTACACGACCCAACTATTTCACTATACAACACACCCACTTCACTACACGATACAACCATTCACTATACAACACACCCATTTCACTACACAACACACCCACTTCCCGAAATGACACAACTACTTCACTACAGGACAAATCCATTTCTCTACACGACTCAACTATTCACTCCACAACACACCCACTTCACTACATGACACACCCACTTCACTACACACCCACATCACTTCTCAGCACAGCCTTGTTACTCCCCTCGGCTGATACCATCACACAAGGCACACTTAAGCGTCTGTATGAGACGCAGAAAGCTATCAACTAACTCCAATGTAAAACCAGCCATGGCAAAATTAGACACAGCAAGTGCTTCAGCCGTGCATGCATTCGATCTGCATATGGGAGGAGGTTAAGGTTGATGAATGGGTCAAACAAACACAAAACATTCAAAAACTCAACATTATCTTATTTTAAGTTGCACTACTTTTTTTGTTTTGTTCTTTGTTTTTAGCCAACCAATGGGAGAAGACTATACCCAAAAGGAGGGTATAAGATGTGTTGTAAACTAGAGATCGGGCCGTTCTGTGGATCTGTGAGACAAAGTAACTACTTAAATGTGGTCTGTGGAACAGTGAAATGGGGCGGTCCTCAGGTGAGTACTTTTGTAATGCTCACCATATGATCATCGAATAAATACAGTTAACCTGAAGAGAAGTTTTCTGGAATTGATTTCTACTCGACTCTATTTCTAAATAAAAGAACACGACACTGGACACTTAAAGGTTTTTGGAGGTATTTCAAACTACTGCAGTTCTTTCTGTAAGGAGATCCCTAAACCATTTAATGGGCCATTGATTTAACTTATTTCCATGGTCAACAGTGTCAGTGCTTTCGAAAGGTCATTAAGAAATTCAATCAAATGTCTTTGACAGGGTCTAAATTTTTACTTCTGAGGATGCAATATATTATTTATCACCAGAAAAGCCCACAGCTGTACAGTTTTGAAATAGGACAGTAATTATTTAGGTCACTGGGATCACTACCTACTTCACAGGATAACCTGACCAACCTTACAAAACATCATGGGATTATACTAGTTATATAACTACTTTGTTATGAATGCTTTCCATACTCGTCTGCTTTACGAACAGTCTCTGTATTCAATCACAGCATGCCCGAACTACTGGGGACAGCTTGTGGGGATTGTCAATTAATTATTGTTCCAAAAGCAGTGTTTACTATTTTTATTTCACTCTGACCCTTCCTTTTTAGAAATCAATTCGGCATCACTAGATTCAGAGTGTTGTTATGGCACATGTGGGCAGACTCCTTCAAATGTTGTTTTTATTTATTTATATATTTATTTTTTATTTATGCTTCCATCCTTTTCCCCATGGGTGGCTGCAGCCCAGCCCTCCTTTCCCCTCCGCCTGCTAGAAGACTCCATTAGCAGTGTTACTCCTGTGGGCGGGAAGTGATGCAGTTAGGTGAGGATCATAAATGCGATCATGTCAGTTTCACTCAAGTGTGATGATGATGGGCCTGAGTACACACAAAACACCCAGATGCAAGGGGATGGACATATATGGAGGAAATGAGGGAGAATGTACAGTGGGTGAATACAATATCAAGAACCCTGCATGACAAGGAACTTTGAAGTGAATAGATACCAAATACAAAGGCGAGTGATATAACTGTTAATTAGTAGCATATCGACCAATAAAGAGCTCTGACAAAGGCTGCTTTAATACATGTTTTCAGACTAACATGAGTCAACAGAGTTTCAAAGAGGCAGAGAGAGGCCATAAATCCTATAATGCATTTGTTCGTGTGAGAAACCAACAAAAATGCGGTGATTAGAAATTAAATTCACTAAAACAATGAATCGTTCAACAACCTTGAATTTTTATTAACCATGATGGCAATCCCCAATGTTAACCAATGATGATGCCCCAAATGCTGAGTTAGTAACATGCATTTCAGGGACATGAATGCATTCAGATCGAGAGGGAGAGGAGGAGAGAGAGATAGGGAAGTCCCCGACAGTCTAAGCCTATAGCAGCATAACTCGGGGCTTGGCTCAAGGCAAGCCTGAGCCAGCCCTAACTATAAGCTTTAATAAAGAGGAAAGTCTTTAGCCTGCTCTTAAATGTGAAGAGGGTGTCTGCCTCCCGAACACAAACTGGGAGCTAGGAACCACAAGTAACCCTGCACTCTAGGAGCGCAATGCTCTAGTTGGGTTATAAGGTACTTTGAGATCCTTAAGATAAACTGGAGCCTGACCATTAATCGCTTTGTAGGTCAGGAGAAGGATTTTAAATTATATTCTGTATTTTACCAGGAGCCAATGCAGAGCAGCGTACAGGAGTAATATGTTCTTGTTTCCTAGTTCTTGTCAATACTCGTGCCGCAGCATTTTGAATCAACTGAAAAGTCTTGACGGATTTTTTTGGGACAACCTGATAATAAGGAGTTGCAGTAATCCAGCCTTTAAGTAACAAATGCCTGGACTAGTTCTTCTGCATCTTTTTGAGACAGGATGTGCCTTATTTTTGGAATGTTTCACAGATGAAAGAAGGCAGTCCTTAAAGTTTGTTTAATGTGGGAGTTAAAGGACATATCCTGATCAAAGATAACGCAGAATTTCCTTACAGTGGTGCTGGTCCTATAGTTGGCTAAAACCTCTGGATCAAGACTGGGCTTTTTAAAAGAGGTTTTATTACAGCTACTTTAAAGGATTGCGGTACATAGCCAGATAATAGAGACAGGTTGATCATATTTAATAATGAGGTGTTAATTAAAGGTAAAACTTCTTTAAACAGCTTAGTTGGAATCGGGTCTAAGAGACAGGTTGATGGTTTAGACGAAGAAATTGTCTCTATCATTAAAGAAACTCATAAAGTCGTCACTACTGAGCGATATAGGAATAGAAGACTAAAGTTATTATAGGAGTCCTCTGTTACATTGATATTGAGACATGGTAATGAATTAAGTGCTGATGGAATCACTTCCTTAAATTTAGCTACAGCACTATCAGATAGACATCGAGCGTACGATATTTTTGCTTAATGGCTTGTAGTCCAGTAACAGGACTTTTTAAAGTTATTAAAAAATGGTCTGATAAAAGAGGATTATGTGGACAGACTAATAAATGTTCAACACCATATGCCAGAACAAGGTCCAGGTTTAAACAATGAGTTGGTTCATGTACATTCTGACTGAACCCAATGGAATCTAATAATGAGATAAACGCAATATTAAGGCTGTTATTATCGACGTCCACATGAATATTGAAGTCACCTACAATAATCACTTTGTGTTTTACGGACTAAACTTGATAAGAATTCATATAGAAAATCAGAATACGGACCAGGAGGGCGGTACACTATAACAAATAAGATTGACTTTATTGTTTTCCATGTTGGGTTTGAGTAAGAACAAGACTTTCAAAAGAGTTATAGGCTCTAGTTGAATATGGCTGCAGCTCCTCGGCCTCGAGGGACGTGATTATTAATATGACGAGGCGGAGTGGATTCATTTAGACCGACATCTTCTTCATGTCTTCAGTGAGACAAAATAAATCAATCCAATCATCTGATCTTAATATTGTCATGACCTGGTTATTATGATATCATCATCATATGATAATATTAATTGAAAGTACGCTCTGTGTTAGAAACACGTTTCCTCATGTCAAATATGATAAAAACTGATTATTTTGGCTGCAGTGAACTCCGTCAGATTCCATCGCTGCTCCACCTGGTGGATAGATAAGCCATCGCAACTCATTTCAACATAATGTGCACCGGCAGGGATCCCTCACGGACCTGCCGAGGTAACTGGGAGGGAGGGGAAATTCGAGGTGGCTGTAACTGTACACTCAGACGTCTGCCATTATATTGTGATTCGTCCTCAGCAACACAAGCCTACTCCTGTCTGAACCTCAACAAAGCATCTGGTTATGTTTGTTCCTCGAATCAGCAAAAACATTAACATCAGAGGGTGTAGAACAAAAGAGAAATTAAGACAATCCTTGTGAGTATTTTCTCCTTCCTGCTTTTCTCTCTTCCTTTTATTGAGTTTTCAGGCTCAGAGTTTCATGTGTAGGCTGCAGCAGACAGAGTGAAGTCCGGCTGACTGACAGGTCTCTGTGGTGTTGGGCTCTGTGGAGGAAGGCGTCCCTCCCCGGGTGAGATGTGGGTGGTGCATCTGACAGCTACTGATAGGAAAATTCCTACCTCAAGTGCCTCAGCACCGGCTGGCCATTTCAACAGCAAAGAGAAACGATATGACGGAGAAAATCACATGCCTGGATTTCTTTCAGTTTTCAAGAACAGGGCTGTTGAAAAAGTAAAATAACGCAACACAAATTTGTGTTTCAGTCCAAAAGTGCAGGTTGGAAATGACTGTTCTGATCTTGATTGTCTGGGTGCAGTGGCATACCTACACTGCTTTCTCTTTGAAATCAACATATTATGGCCGAGGTGTGACGTACAGTTTGTCCATATGATGTGCAGTGCTGTTGAACGGGTTACTATGGCAACGAATGAATGACTAAAACAACCATCTGCTGCCATGCTGTAGTTCAACAAAACATCACAGGGTGTTCTATGTGGGGGTGGGGGCTGGGAACACTGGCGACTGAGGGGTTGGATGGAAAGCAGCGCAGAATTCAAAAGATAACTAATGCGTATACAATAAAAATACCACTGTAATGCATCATAAACACAAGAGAGGGAACAGCTTTTAAGAAAACAAATATTTGCTTGAAATGTATTGAACAGTGTTCCACAAAATCAGAAAGAACAAAACACATCTGAGCTTTTAGAGAAAAATAGAATCAAAAGAACATAGAACATTTTTTTGAATACAATTTCATCTATGTTAGTCTTCCCTTTGCACAATGATGACATGTTATGCATATGGATAAGCTAGCTTTCATGTATTATGATTTACATTACACAGCAGCACCAGTGCACCCGCCCCCCCCCCCATCACTGAATCAGGTCAGTCAGATCAGTGGGCAAGTGATTAATCAAATGCTGCCTTACATGCATGAAGCTGCTGTCATTAGCTTTTGGCTCCACTGGAAGAAAAAAAAAAAAAAAACTCTAAAAATATCTCAATAGTACAAAATTGTGTCAGTTATTTTATTCTTGATGAGAATGGTAGTCGTGTTTTTTGAAAAAACAATGCTGCATGTAATATGTCAATTTGCACTTCAAACACAAAGGAGATCTGGGGTCAGCGTTGTTTAAAACACAGTATGAGACGTTCACTACTGCCTTTGTAAGATTGTTTATTGAACCGTTTTGTATTTATCTTAAAAGAGTTCAGCAGTGAGAGGAGTCAAACCATTCTTCTCCAATCAAAGCAGTATTTTAAATCCTGCGTTGTTTACGTCCATGCTGACTAACTAGCTGTCTTTACCTTCCCTACCTTTGCTGGCTTACTGCTGCGTTTCTAGATCAGTGGAATAGTGTGAAACCATTGGCAGGAAGTAACCCTTTAATATCTACAGTGGCTGCCTGTACGATACAGTATGAAAGTAAAAATTATTTGTATACGGACCTGTACGAAGGTCTTTTAGCATTCTAATACTGTATTGTCAATTGGGATGGAAACACTTCCTGTAAACTTGAAACAGACTAATAATAATAATAATAATAATAATAATAATAATAATAATAATATAGTGCTTTTAAAAAAGGTACTCAAAGACACTTTACAGATACATAGCATTGATAAATACATTATAAAACAAGACAACAACATTTTAAAATACATAAAAATGATTATACATTAAAAGCAGATCTGAAAAGGTGAGTTTTGATTTGAGATTTGAACATGGAGATTGGTACGGTCACGGATGTGTTTGGGGATACCTGAAACTAAAATGACCACCTCATGATTGCAGTTTACATCCATATCAGTCCAACAAGTCATCACTTCATAATTTTATCCTATTAGACATTCGTGTGAAATTATCATGTATAGAATTATTTTTTTTTTTTAGTTAGAGCCAAAAAACTGTTTTGTGAGGTCACAGTGACTTTGGCCTTTGACCACTAAATTCTAATCAGGTCGTCCTCCAGTCCAGGTGGATATTAGCATTTAAATAAATTCCCTTAAGGCATTCCTGAGATACTGTGTTCACGCGAATGGGACGGACAATCATAACCATAGCTTAGCGTGTTAGCATGCTGACATATGCCAACTAGCACTAGGACAAAGCTGAGGCCGATGAGAACGACATTCGTTTTTAATTGGTCGAAAATCTAAGTATACGACAGTACTCTGACCAGGCTCATTACCCATAAAGCTGCTTGTTCTTCTTCAAGACCCTTCACTACCACCATAGCCATCTCCTGCATCGGTACTCTGCAGATCATACACCGATAGTAGACCTACAGTATGTACAGAGGGTTAAACCACTAATGCAATCCAAAACAGCAGCCCTGAAATAAATATGACCTTTTTGAAGCACATAATGTTCAATTTTTCTTTGAGCCTGTGGTCATTTCTAAAGAAAATGGTTTGTTTTCCTCTTATTTTGCACTGTATCATACTGTAATAAGTCATTGTTTTGCAACCCCAAAGACACAAAATAATATGAATATATCATAATATAGTGCAACTTAATGGAAGGGGGCAAACAGACTCCCATCTCCAAGGCTTGTGTGCACAGAACTCAAATTTGCCCGCTGTGCACAGATTGGTACTTCGAACATGGTAGCGGCAGCGCCAACCATCTAACTCAACCGTACTGCGAGTGGTGCAGTAAATGCTTTATAAAGACAAGCGCGCACTCGCTTAAAGTGGATCATGTTAACTGCTCACGCCTCATAACCTCATGCATGCTGTTACAAAACACTTGTGCGATAATGAAAAAAGCTAAAACAAAAACTTTTAAAAAAACTGCCACAATATGATTCAGTGCTGACAAATATTGTATAAAGCTTGAAGTGAAATAAGTTTCTGTGAAACAGTAGTCGCACTGCTGCTTTAGACTCCTGCTGACGGCTCTCATTAGGTACCTAAGTGGTAGGAGATGTGTGAAGTGGCTCTGACATGGAGGAAAGCAGGGTCCAATGTTCTGATCCAGCTTAATCATATACGAGAAGGCGGCTTGATAGATTTGTATGGGCGTCTCATGTTACACGTGCCAATTCCCTATCAAAGCCTGTGTGACAGGTGTCTAATCCGTCCAGCTACATCATTCACAATTCAGCTCATATCATACAGACGCCTCGTTAACGACACAATATAATGTTATTTAAGGCTGATTCTAATTAGCTGATAATTCATATTCTGACAGGATAAGATATTTCTCCATTCATTCATGTATGATCGTGTATTTAGTGCTGAAACTAACGATTACTTTCATTCGTGATGGGTGTGATGATAACTGTCTCTATTAACTGATACATTTCTTTGGTCCCTAAAATATGAGAATAGTAAATGCCCAACACAATTCCCTGAAGCGGAAAGATGCAGTCCAAACCCAGAGACATTCACTGTACTCGCATAATACAAATAAAAGTACCAACTTCTCACAATTGAGCGGCGGGAACCAGGTTTTATTTGTTGTTTTTTTTTAACAAAGAAATACTTAAATGATTAACTGATCATCAAAATAGTTGCCAAAGAAATACTTAAATGATTAACTGATCATCAAAATAGTTGCCAATGAGCCTAATTGTCTGCCGACTTGACTTATTGATTAAATGCTCGCTGCTCCCTCACTGCGAGTGGGACCCGGAGACCCCTCAAACAAAACCCGCCTGTTTGCTATCCTGGCCCCTAAATGGTGGAACGAGCTCCACATTGATGTCAGATCAGCTGAAAGTCTTCACACCTTCCGTCACAGACTGAAAACCCACCTGTTTTGACTGCACTTTGGTCAATAAAAAATAAAAAAAAATAAAAAAATTTTTTTATTTTATTTTATTTTTTGCCAGACGGGTGGCATTGCCAGACTTCAACGCGCACGTGGGCAGCGATGGAGACACCTGGAGAGGCGTGATTGGGAGGAACGGCCTCCCTGATCTCAACCCGAGTGGTTGTTTGTTATTGGACTTCTGTGCTAGACATGGGCTGTCCATAACAAACGCCATGTTCGAACATAAGGATGCTCATAAGTGTACATGGTACCAGAGCACCTCAGGCCGAAGATCGATGATCGATTTTGTAATCGTATCATCTGATCTGAGGCCGCATGTTTTGGACACTCGGGTAAAGAGAGGGGCGGAGCTGTCAACTGATCACCATCTGGTGGTGAGTTGGGTCAGGGGGTGGGGGAAGAGTCTGGACAGACCTGGTAAGCCCAAACGGGTAGTGCGGGTGAACTGGGAACGTCTGGAGGAGGCCCATACCCAAGAGACCTTTAACTCACACCTCAATGGTGTGAGTGGTCAATGTTCAAAGCTTCCATTGCTGAAGCTGCGGCGGGATCCTGCGGCCTCAAGGTCTTAGGTGCCTCAAGGGGCGGTAACCCTCGAACACCGTGGTGGACCGCGGTGGTCAGGGAAGCCGTCCGACTGAAGGAGTCCTTCCGAGATATGTTATCACGGGGGACTCCAGAGGCGGTTGCAAGGTACTGACAGGCCCGAAGGGCAGCGGCCTCGGCCGTGACAGAGGCAAAGCAGCGGGTGTGGGAGGAGTTCGGAGAAGCCATGGAGAAGGACTTTCGGTCGGCACCAAAGTGCTTCTGGCGTACTGTCCGGCACCTCAGGAGGGGGAAGCGGGGAACCATCCAAGCTGTTTACAGCAGGGATGGAACACTGTTGACCTCAACTGAGGAGGTACTCGGGCGGTGGAAGGAGCATTTTGAGGAACTCCTCAATCCGACTAATACGCCCTCTTTGATAGAGGCAGGGCTGGAAGATTATGGGGGATCATCAGCAATTTCCCTGGTGGAAGTCACTGAGGTAGTCAAACAACTCCACAGTGGCAAGGCCCCGGGGATTGATGAGATCCGTCCAGAAATGTTGAAGGCTTTGGGTGTGGAGGGGCTGTCGTGGCTGACACGTCTCTTCAACATTGCGTGGAAGTCGGGAACAGTGCCTAAGGAGTGGCAGACCGGGGTGGTGGTTCCCCTGTATAAAAAGGGGAACCAGAGAGTGTGTGCCAATTACAGGAGTATCACACTGCTCAGCCTCCCGGGTAAAGTCTACTCCAAGGTGCTGGAAAGGAGGGTTCGGCCGATAGTCGAACCTCAGATTGAAGAGGAACAATGCGGATTCCGTTCTGGCCGTGGAACAACGGACCAGCTCTTCACTCTCACAAGGATCCTGGAGGGGGCCTGGGAGTATGCCCATCCGGTTTACATGTGTTTTGTGGACCTGGAGAAAGCGTATGACCGGGTCCCCCGGGAGATACTGTGGGAGGTGCTGTGGGAGTATGGGGTGAGGGGGGCGCTTTTGAGGGCCATCCAGTCCCTGTACGCCCAAAGCAAGAGTTGTGTCCGGGTTCTCGGCAGTAAGTCGGACTCGTTCCCGGTGGGTGTTGGCCTCCGCCAGGGCTGCGCTTTGTCACCAATCCTGTTTGTGGTATTCATGGACAGGATATCGAGGCGTAGTCGGGGGGAGGAGGGGTTGCAGTTTGGTGGGCTTGGGATCTCATCGCTGCTCTTTGCAGACGATGTGGTCCTGATGGCATCATCAGCCTGTGACCTTCAGCACTCACTGGATCGGTTCGCAGCCGAGTGTGAAGCGGTTGGAATGAGGATCAGCACCTCAAAATCTGAGGCCATGGTTCTCAGCAGGAAACCGGTGGATTGTCTACTCCGGGTAGGGAATGAGTCCTTACCCCAAGTGAAGGAGTTCAAGTACCTCGGGGTCTTGTTCACGAGTGAGGGGAAAATGGAGCGGGAGATGGGCCGGAGAATCGGAGCAGCGGGCGCGGTATTGCACTCGCTTTACCGCACCGTTGTGACGAAAAGAGAGCTGAGCCAGAAGGCAAAGCTCTCGATCTACCGGTCTATCTTCGTTCCTACTCTCACCTATGGTCATGAAGGTTGGGTCATGACCGAAAGGACGAGATCGCGGGTACAAGCGGCCGAAATGGGTTTTCTCAGAAGGGTGGCTGGCTTCTCCCTTAGAGATAGGGTGAGGAGTTCAGTCATCCGAGAGAAGCTCGGAGTAGAACCGCTGCTCCTTTGCGTAGAAAGGAGCCAGTTGAGGTGGTTCGGGCATCTGGTAAGGATGCCCCCTGGGCGCCTCCCTAGGGAGGTGTTCCAGGCACAGCCAGCTGGGAGGAGACCACGGGGAAGACCCAGGACGAGGTGGAGAGATTATATCTCCACACTGGCCTGGGAACGCCTCGGGGTCCCCCAGTCAGAGTTGGTCAACGTGGCCCGGGAAAAGGAAGTTTGGGGCCCCCTGCTGGAGCTGTTGCCCCCGCGACCCGACCCCGGATAAGCGGTTGAAGATGGATGGATGGAAAAATGATTGTACTTTTGCCCTTGGTTGACTTATTTGAAGCTATTGGTTGAATTGTTATTGTTATTGTTATGTTATTGTTTCTCTTTGTTGCTCTTACTTTGGTTTGGATTATTTGAAGCTGTTCTACACTTGTATGATTTCTCATATTTGAAGCTGATGTACTTGCAAGATTCTCGCTGTTTAGAGTCGTATCCTCATGATTGTTTGCACTTATTGTAAGTCGCTTTGGACAAAGGCGTCTGCTAAATTAACTGTGATGTAATGTAATGATTCATTATTTTAGACGTAATAAATTTGAAGAAATTTTTTTTTTTATTATTGTTAGAAATGTCTTAGACATTTCTAAGCACTGCCTCATCAGCAGTAGGAAACATGGGCAGTTTTACAACTTTTTACCCTGAACTCTTGATTGAAGTATATGATTTAGGAATGTAGCTAGCAGGAAAGAGATGCATTATACACACTAATTTGTTTTGTTTTTGTAATTTAAAACAAAATGGAACATGGGTCAAATGGGGCTCCATTTAGTCAGCTACAGTACACGTATGATGCATGCTCCCAATAAGTAATAGCCACCTTCAATGTATGCTCAAGACTCGTGCGAGAGAGTAGCAAGAACTCAAATCAATACATGCAGATGCATGTGGTATGCATGCAGTACATGTCAATTTGCAAGTGGAATAAATAAAACTTAATATTTTCATTTTCGTTTGCATTAAGTAAAAATCCTTCAAATGTCCAAAACTAACGATCTCACATTGGTTGCTTGGTAATTCCAAGTTCTTCCCTGTATTTGTTTTTGAAAAATAAATATCATTTTTAGGAGACAGGTTGTTTACTGTATACCATGAAAAAAAACACAGTGGCACGATTGGATTAAGTAATAAAACTCTGTATCTTTTTTTTTTGCACTTCTACAGTTTCATTTTTCATTTGCAAAAGGGAGTGAAAAAGTGTCATCTTTCCCTCTCTGATTTATGGTAACGGAGTTTTAAGATACATCCGACACTCAGCCACAGTAACTCTTCTTTAGCTCTGTGGACAGACAGGATGGCTTGTGCTGTAGATGTGCAAAGGGGGAAAAAAATAATCCAACACTGCCATTTCTCTCCCCATATTTCCTGCCACTCTTATGTCCAATAAAGGCAAAAAATGCAATAAAATCATTTATAAAAAAAAACAATACTGATGACCGTCATATAACGCAATCAGCAACCCTCCATCCACAGCCATCTCTTTCCATTCCTGCAGCACTTTATAACTAGAGGGAGCGGAGACGCCAGCAATTTCAGAACAGAGCAATCCTGCTGCTTACATCAGGAGCAGCACTGTTATGTCTTTAAGATTGTGCTAAAAAATGCATTTATTCATGACGGCCTCCTTTGCATGGCTGCTCACTGCACAATATCCGAGGTGCGACATTATTGAAATGCATTGAGATGTATTGTACCAGACTCTGAGACATGTGCAATAAATTCCTCATGCTTCTCACCCCAGAGTAAGTGCTGGTGTGAGAAAAAAAAAAAAAAAAAAAAAACTCTGCCATCTGGTGCCACAACAAATACAGAGCGGCTTGGTAAGTAAAGTCATCGAGTGTGTGTATGTGTGTGAATATGATTCCATGTGCTCTGATAACTCAAAGAAACACAGCGAGGGAGAAACAGGAGGGAGGCAATTGGTTTTGTTAATGGCTGGCCATTAAGCTAAATGAAAGCTGATGTGAAATTGATGAGTTTGTTTTGCGGCTGGTTTGCATATGGAAAGCAAATTTATTAGAATCAGAATTCTCACTGTGTCCTGTCAGGCTCTTAATCACGGGAAAGGAAACCTTTCAGACCAAATCTATTTATGTCACTTTTCATCACACTAGATGAGAGCTGATTTGCCTCACACGGGGCAGCCAGGCACCGATCATTGTTTACCGAACAGAGCAAATAAATGGAACAGGAGCGAAGGAGAGAGTCACAGGCATTAGCCCGTGCCATCTGCTGCTGCTTCCTCGTGACACTGATGCCTCTGATCAGTGGCAGATAAAAGTGCTTCTGATGTTATCCCAAGACTCACAGATGATGTGAAACAATACATGTGGATGTGCTAACTGTATATGTGTCTTGTACTCAGCTGTAGAGCTCATTAAGGTGCTGGCTTAGTGTCGAGAACCTGCCAGCGGTCCCTCGAGGATCAAGCTGTCACGAGGCTATACCATTCATAAGTGTTGAGCAAAACTAAAACAACACATCTTTAGAGTTCTGAAAGCTTTCGCAGTTCTGGTGATGAAAATGTATGAAATGTCATGAGCTAGTTAACATCAAAATCCCCATTGAGAACGCGAATGTGCTCAACCCGTTTCAAGGAAATGTGCCTATTAGATTACAAGCTTGGTTCAAAAAACATAATTTTTTTTGTGGGGCGGGGATTACGACTTGGACCCCTAGGAGGTAAAAATATCAAGTCCCTGTGTTTATTGTAATATGCAGTTATAAACAAGTTTCCCTGTACAATCAAATACTTAATTTGCCTTTCAACAAGGAAACATGTTGTTCAAAGGAACATATACAAGAAAATTAATAAATGGTGTGTGTTTGCTAGCACGGCAGCGTCACAGAGACACAAAGATGTGTTGGCGTCTAGTGTGTGTGTGTGCATGTTGTGCCGTGCCTGCTGTCCCTTACATACAGATGTCGGCTCGGCTCTGCAGTGGCGGGGCAACTTTATACAGACTTTATACGTTTTATACAGGACAGCCAGGCTGGAATAACGGCTGTGTGAAAGGAGCTTGTGATGAGAAAAATCAGGGGATGAAGAACACAACAAATAAATCAAAGAGTGGAGAAATCATCTGAGCAGGTGTGGCATTCGATTGTCTGATTAAAAGATATTAATCACTATGACACTTGACAATTATGACCATTACCGCTGTGCATGATGGGACTGTGCTTATTGGTGCCGCGCAGCAGTCACTGCAGGGCAGCCAGCGCAGGGCAGCCATGCTTAACGTTGCACCGTGAACTACAATTTAGGACCGCTGTCCACACTTATCGATTGGATGTGACACCACCAAAAAAAAAAAAAAACACAACATTTTTATTCGCTAAAATGTTATCATCATTAATCAGACTAACGGCTTGTTCTCCAACATATCGTGTTTGCTGCATGATAAGCTTGTCTTCAACAGTGATGAAAAGTGCGACACTGTGTCACGCGTATGCCGGCTTTATTCAACTGGTCTTTGCCACTGGAGACTTAAAGACATGTAGGATCGAATATCTATTTACCGCACTGAAGAGCAGATCAAATGGCTTCAGAAAAACAGGGCTGCAAGTCTTTTACGAGTACTCGGGCACTCAGAGATGTGTGCAGGATCTGAGCATCGTGTGCAAGTGTGTGAAGGCGATTGGTTCGTCCAAGTGGTAACCGTGGAGCAGATTGTTTTTTTAAAGTGGGAAAATAGTACAGTAAATGCATTTAACGTGAGTGAAAATCAACACACCGTCGTAGCCCAATGCCAGTGAAAGACACAAAGGATTGGGTTTCAAGGCCTCAGCCTTGGGATGAAGCTGCATCCAACAAGTTCTGAAACACAGTCCGACAATTTTTTATCAGCAAGGAGAAACCCTTCTGAAAGATTTGTGTGCAATTTATTGCGTCGGGACTACAATGACATAAAAAAAGACAATCCTTGAAGAGAGAACGGGGAGATAGTGGGATGCAGCCAGGGGAAGGCCATGATGACAGGCATTGTGCCCCACACTCAACTGCAGCCATTTGGATCATGTGCAACACTTTTGAGACTACCTAACCTGGCCCCGGAGAACAATCTGAGCAAGAGCTACACTGATAAGAAATGTCAGGGCTTTTCACTCACCAATAATTCTGTTTAAAGTGGCCAATACTGATATCGTAACTGATAAGTGCAATTGCAAATTTAAGAAGATAATAAAAACCATCTCTTTACATTTAACAATAAGACTTTTATTATAAAACATCACTTCCAAGATGAACAACAAAAAAAATAGTGCAATTTTAATACATTTGTAACATATTTCGTCTTTTACAATAGCATATACAATTTACCTCAATGTTGAAAGATACTGTGATTGTAATATTCTGTAATTGTAATATTGTAACATTCTCTCTGTTGCCGCACGTGACTGTCATTTAAGTGAAAGTGATGGACAGTAAAAAACAAAAAAAATATTAAGAGCTGTCTTCAAGTGTGTTTTTGTGCTTCGCTGCTGAAACATTGTATAATGTTTTATTATATATTGTCAACATTGAGTGCTCATTCCAGATGGGGTAGCTGTGAAAAATCATAGCTTACTGTGGAGTGCCTTCGTGGCTGAGTAGTTACGGCGTATGCCACATTACTGCAGTGTTCAGGGTTTGATTCCAGCCTTGGCATATTTATTGCATATCTTACCATAAATCTTTAAAAAAACAAACAGCATAGTTAACAGTTAATAAGTGCATAATAAAGGATTTATTAACCTTAATAAGACATTGTTCTCCCTTTAGATCCGGTACATGCAAGTTAACTGTTAATATGGGCATAGTTAACAGCTAATAAATGCATATTAAAGAATGTATTAATCTTAATAAAGCAACCAAAAAACAACGATATAATAGGTAAGTTAGTAAAACTCAATAAATGTGTTTGTAATGCTATTATAAACCATTATAAGAAAAGGCTTTTATTTTCTTAAGCAGTCTATAAACCGTTGACAAGTTTCTTATGAGTGCTTATAATCTAACAATAAACGTGTTTATAACGCTATTATTAACACTTATATCATCTTATTAACACATAATGTCAATAAGCATCTTCTCAGGACTTAAAGTCCTTGTAAAAATACCTTTTTAATACAAAGCATGACCCAATATTCATGTCTACCTCGTTCAGCTTCGTTGTCCTTGTTTTTAGCATTTATGTCTATTTCTGTGCTTTGAGAGTAACGAAAATTCAAGAGTCGAATGTCTTCCATGTGCATGTGCACTTGGCCATTAAAGCTGATTACCAGCAGTAACAGGGATGCTGGTACCTTGTGGGTCTAACATGTATTTATGGAGACACCTAGTGTACTGAGAACTACCACAGAGGAGGTTTTGAGGTCTTATATTTCTGTTGACATATTTTGTCACTGCGATATCGTTGCAAGCATGCAAGATGAAGTCAAGAAACTTTACAGATGTGTAGCTGAGTTCAAAGCGAAGGTCGAGTTCGGAGTTTATTTTTTAGAGATTTTTTTTAATCAAAGTGTGTAGATTGCAGGGTCAACAGTCTGATGAAGGGCTACCATGGTGACATCTGCTCAGACCCCTGTCTTTAACTTTTTTTTTCTGAATTGATATATATATCTATAAAGAAATATCCTCTGATTTCTTTTCTAAACCTGATATTTCTTCTGATATTTATATATCTCACCTTGGTTAAAAACATGAAGTGCTGCTAAAATGTCGTATAACCCAGCGAGATGCAAATTTGTAACCGCTTTTCTGTGTCAATCAGGCCTGAATAAGTACATATTCATCAAGACATTAATCATTCAGGGCATTTCAAGATTTGTTCCTTATCACTCAGTTAACCACCGGTCTTTAGAAGAATAGATTGTAAAGGAATAAGATATATTGCCTGTAATGCAAAATATCTAACCCCTAATCCTTTTCAATTCATCCAACAAGGGACTCCAAGAACTCCTCAGAGGCCCATCAGAGCGTACAACATGTGGCTTCCCTGAGGTTAAAAAGGGAAGGAGGTTAAATTGACTTTGTGTAAATAACTTTCCACCACATTGGTAAGAGGAAAAATCTCCCTTCTCTCTTGTCTTTGGCTTTATTGATTCCCATTATTGAGCTGATAAGTGGGAACTCCATGACCTGCCGAACCAGCCCCCACAGTCAGATGTGGGTTACATCTAACAGAAGGTTAATCACAGGCTTTCATTACCATGACTCCTCTTAAAAGGAGGTCCCTCAGCCCTCACGTCTAGCAGAGCAAAAGACAGGGAAAGTGTGGGGACAGAGTACAGCTTTAGATTAGTCAATTTTATTTGAAAGCAACAAATAAAATGAGTTTCCTTCTACATGCTTATAAATAGTTTCACCATGAATTAATATCAACCCAACATGATTTTACATAGTATTACAAATAGAAACGGTAAAGCCCCTATGTGTAGACTTGCATGTAATTATAGCATCTGTAAAAAGAATTGTTCGTCCGCGGTTTGGTGCCAGTGAGTGTATGCGGCTTTCTGTAGCTAGAAACGAGGTTGATAGGAGCATTAAGCAGGCTGAAAAAAATTATAAAACAATGGAGGTAAAAGAGTTTAAAAGGCCCCATAAAGCTGCAAAGTTGGCTAATAATTCTCTGTGGGTTTGTCTCTATGAGTGACCCCATTTGCCTTTCAATCAGGAGAGACTTACTTCTGAGTGAACAAGAATTTATTGACTGAATAGTCTTTGCCGATTAGAATCCATCGTGATATTACATATATTTTAGGGGGAGGTGAAGCCGTGAGTAGAATAGGAAAACACCCAAAACAAGGAAAGGAAAGAATGAGACAGGAAGAACAAACCACTTTATATGTATGATCTTTACCTTACCAGGCGGCAACAGATTTCTAGAGAGATATGTAATGAGAATTAGACAGAGAAATGCATAGCTGAAAAGACTAGTAATATGGAGACATGTATATATATATATATATATATATATATATTAAAATAAATAGTAAACAGAAATTAAGGTCCGACGACCAACTAAAAAATACCATGAATGATTTGTGAAGTCACGCAGTCCAGTGTTTGTATGTAAGAAAAAAAAAAGAAAAAAAAGAAAAGAAAAAAAGGTCAGCGAGGACCAAACTGCAATAAAGGTCATAACAGAAATTAGTTCAATGAAGACCAAACTTAAAATGTAAACAGAATTTAAGGTCCAATGACTGAACTGAAATGCCATGAATGATGCATGAGGTCACGATGACCATGGTTGAAGCACTGAGTTCGTGTGTATGCCTTCTTTAGTGTATGATGGTTCGATAATTCTAGCTCAGCCATGGCCAGAAATGGTGAATAAACGAAAGGGGAGGTGGCAATGCTATGGTGGGCTATGACCTGATTTGATAAATAAACGATTTATGATTGCCGTGACCATTGGAGACTGTGGGTGCACTCGTGAACTTTATTTCTTGCATGGAGTGTGATACGCTTGAAATTACATATTGCGAATCTTGCACCAATACCTGTGTCCACTATGTAGCGCTAGAGAGCTCATGTGTAGACCGCACAATGTAATTTTTTATGTAAATCCGATGAAGTTTGTGGCGTGAGGTTGACTTCCTGTTGCCAGTAGGTGCGCTATGACTATGACTTGATGTTGACCTGTAAACGTCCTCAGGCCTGAACCCCTATGATTTGGGGCCGACTGGACAATGTACTTTGTAGTTATGCAGGTCTCAAATGAAGGCGAGCCCCAAAACTAGGAAACAGGTTATTAACTCCTGTGCATGTCATGAATGCCAAGATGGTATACGTATAGCATGTCATGAATGCCAAGAAGGTATACATATAGCCTCCTTATTGCTTAATCAGTAAATTCAACTAAATTATGCTTTATGACATTAAGTGTTACTGGAAGTTCCTTTAAATTATTGATTTATATTGACCTCTGGCAGTGTTAATGTCCTCGCCACCTTTGTTGTAGTAACGTACTGTATCAGTGCCGTATATGGAGCTGCTACATTAAAAAAGGGTACCGTACGAAGCAATGCAAGTGACACATTTTACACATGTTGCGATCATGATTCGCAATAAAAGTGAACTTCAAGAGGGCTTCTACTACGGTTTAGTAAATAATGCATGAAGTGTAGAGTTGAAGGCCATAACATCATGTGTTACAAAATCGCAAATTGGAGAAGATTAGAAAACGTGACCATTACTAGATATGAGCATATCCTATGAAGCACAGGTAATTAGAAACAATGAAGACATGCAAGATATGAGCTAATACCCTGTGAATGATGGAATTAGAAATAAGATTTCTCTATGCTCGTTTCAATCCAAGGCCTGATACCCTGTGGTAGAGGGAAATCAGTACTGCGAGGTTGTGAGTTCCAGAGATGCCCCAGGACGATGTAAACTGAATTTGGCGTGGGGGGTGTGCCCTAAACTCCCAGGTAGTGCAGAAATGGCGTCTCTCGTATTCGATAGATCTTGTCTTCTCTCTGGACACCGAAGCAGCTCACTTTACGTAGATACCGAAAACAACCAGAACTAATGACGTTTTTTTTATTTTTTATACTGGTGGTGATCTTTTTGTTGCACTCTTGAGTTGGTGGGATGAGGCTCATGAGATTATTTGTCTTTACCTTGAGTGAACCAGAGACGCCACAGGTGAGCGGCTTGAGGCAGAATGGATGTGAAGCTGGTGAGGCTGTTCAGGATTTTTAGGTACCGAAGGCACGCATGTACACTTGGATGGAACAGCCAGAGACCGTTTGGTCGTGATCAGGTTGTCGCCCACATGGGGTGTAATGGAGTAGCCGGCCGACAAGGTGTTTCTCCTCCTGCTGAAGAATCAGACAATGGCTTGACTACCAACAGGAACTGGAAAAAGATGTAAAGTGCCGCGATATCGCCTGAAATGACAGCTGAAGGCAGAAGAGAGGGGAACAGATTCAACGTTTGACAGCAGCGCAAGGATTGGCTGTTGGTTAACCAAAAGAGTGGACGCCCATAATGAGCTGATTAGAAGCAGCTGGAAGAGTGAGAGAGAATTGAGAATGAATAAAGCATAAAAGGTAGTTTCCTGACTGAGCATCATTACACAATCACTTGATTCATTGTTAATACGAAATATTGATTAGTGCAGCTTTAAGGATAATATTGTGTTTAAGCATATTTCCACGTCCCAAAATCATCCTCCCAAAAAGGAAGACAAGAAAATCGACATAGTTCCAGAATATTCATGAGCACGTGAAATCAGTATCCTTTACTTAACCTTTCTAAATTTGAAGCCAAGTTTCCAAGACACATGTAACTCTTTTATAATATTGCTGTTTTCAGTTTCAGGAGCATTTTTTGTGTTTTTTTTCCCCTCTTGTTGACATCCACGATGCCTTTTTGCTGACAGTATCGGCCAAGCATATAAGCAGCAAGTACTTGCTGTAAGCCTTCGGGAAATCAAAGCAGATCCGTGTTATAAAACTAAACATGTAGTGTATTAAAAATACTGTAAACTGCCGAACTGTTTAGAAAACAAATCATCACTGTGACTTTTTTTCCATAAAAATCAGAGTTGGTTTATGTTGTAATGATAAGAAAAAAGCGATATACAAGCCAGCAGTCATTCCACAGGAGCAGCCCATCATCCCACAGGGTACAGCCAGACTCGAAACAGCCTTCAGTCCCTCTTATCTATTCATTTATTCCCCGAAGACCGCCATTAACTGATGATGACAAAGGTAAATTGATCATCTAATCAGTCTTAATTTATGAATTCATGGGTCCTGATTAAAAAGCAACACACCCATGGGTATTCTTGACAGATCACTTGACACCACAAAATTCTGGAGAGAAGAGGGAGTCCATTAGCCAGTGCATCCAACTGTGCTCCATCAGGGCTTGAATTTGAGTGGCGTATATTTTCTTTGTTCATGAGAAAAACTGTCCTTTTTTTCTTTGTATTTTCCCCACTCCGCAAAAAAAGTAATTGGTTTAAAGGTTCAGCATTCATCAAACAATGTAGGCCGTACTATGTGTTGTCCAAGCACACCTAAACACTAAAGTGTTACAGCTCGTTTGGAACAAGTGCAAATATGAAGAGCCGAGGATCGGAGCGATGTCACTACTGCTTGCTTTTCCTTCTGTTTGACCATTTGTGTTTAAATCACCAGAGCCACTTCACTCCTTGTCTCAAGCAACAGGGAGAAGAGCAATTGCAGCTGGCATTATCGCAGAGGACAGACCCTGTAGAGGCCACTTACATATGCGTCTGGCAGAGACATAAAGATCTTCAGTGTGAAGAATGAAAAGACACATCTCCAGAGAACATTTCAAATACTGCCTACTTTAAAGGTTATCTATACAGAATTGAGAGCATATCTACGATCGAGGGATAGCTTCCGCGCGCTTCTCAACGTGACGATGGTTAGCAGCCATCGTCATTTTGCAGTGAGCGACCTGTCTTACAACAGAAAACGCAATCTTTGATTATCATTATTTAAATTGAGCACGTTCGGATTATTTGATTGTTATGTTTGATTTGACTTCATTTTAGAGGTGACTATCTGTGTGTTGACGTCAAAGATGATGTCACCGGTTGGCCAGGGCTTATGCTTAATGATTTCACTCACTATGACATCACAGATTTAGCAAAACCGAGTTTAAAACAACGAGCCATTTCCATCATCTTGCAGAGCTCCACGCTCTCCTGCCACAGGGTGGATACACTTGTATCAAGTATAGCGAGTCGGACTTACTGTCTTTAAGGCCTATCTCCAGCTGGTAGCAGATAGGACAAGCCTGCTGATATTCTGGGCTTCAGAGCTCTCTACTGTCCTCTGTTGGAGCGGGATCAATCTCTCTCCCTTTCAGCTTTCAAAAAAACCTTTGATTTTCAAAAAACGACCTACATTTTCAAAAAATTACCTTCATTTTGAAAAGATTAACTTTAATTTGAAAAAAACGTAATTAAATTTGAAGAAATTTACTAAAATGCTAACAGCCATTAGCTAGCCAGTGGGGTGGACACACAGGGACTCACATGCACAGAGCGTGGCTTCATCCTCTTCTGAGGTAGTAGTAGTACTTTTATATCGTACAGGTGTTTACTCCTATTATCAATGTTCTGAATGCCGTATAGAACCTTTAACTCTTTCCCACAGCTGGTCCATCGCTGCTCATAGTGGGCACGATTGTTCGATTGTCTGTTCGGGAAAGTTACAAAGATTGCTGGATGCAGCTCCCCCCTAATGCTGCTGTCCAATAGGGGGTTTTGTACGCTGTCGGGTGATCTGTTTAGCACATTGTTGGAAGCATATTAAGGTATTTATTTAAAGATACAAGAGTACATTGTACAATATTCAGAATGCAAGGCAAGTCTGTGGGAAGGAAAAACACAAAGCAAAGTGCCAGAGCTCTGTGGAGTTACTTGAATTTTCTCGAGTTGCTGTGACGTACAACCTATGATTCAGGGCCCAGCAGCAACAAGATAAGCCTACGGTGACACTACCACAGCACCTCCACAGCTGTCCCCGCAGGCTCAGCCCCCCAACTCTTAGACACACAGCAACTTGTAAGTTGTTATTGATTTTGACTCTTGGTGCCCTGCTCATTGAGTCAGGGGCAACAAATTCAGTGCTTTACAGTTCAGAAAGATTACATTTGAGATAAACACTGTCAGCAGCTGTATGGTGAAGTCCCACGCCGATAAATAGGAGGGTCTTCGTAAATACCTGGAGACACTGCAGATTGTTATCTTCACAGTGAATTACAGTGGAAACGGGTCTAAAACATTTTTTTTATGCTTTTGGTTCGCCTGGTCTCCTAAAAATGCTTGTATTTTTGAAATGCCCTGTCCTGCACGATCAAGTGATATACATCCTTTTTTTCAGGACAAACTGGCCTTCAGAATATGTACAGTATGCTGCAGTGTTGCAACATTAAGGTATAAATAGCAATATGATGATAAAGATAGAACAAAAAAACTAAATGGAAATTAAATCAGAAATGTATTCAAACAGACAATAATAAGTTCCAAAATGTTGTCCTTCAGAAAAATGTTATTGGGATGGATAATTGTTTGGAATATCATCTGATACCTTGAGAAAAATCCTAAAAAGCAATCTGTGCCCAAATGAACAATAAATGTACAAACAATCAATGTATACATTTAATTTTTTTATTTCAAATGTACTGATAATAAATATGAGCCACAAACAATCCTCAGCTGATCAATTCCCTCTCAGTAAGTACATTTTTGAAAAATTAAAATAAAGAATGTTGCACAATCAGCTGTTGGTGCGTGCGCTCAGTGTCTGTCAGTCTCCAAACTGACCTCCTCTGAATAAATGAATCACTCGCTACAATCAACGAGGCTTCTTTCCTTCCGATGTCACTTCCTGTTCATTCGCATCTCTAGTACATAAAATAAAATGTAAAAACGACAACTATATATTCATGGATGCTCACTACGTCCTGTGAACACGCTTTTCTTATTACCCCAGTGCGCAGGGGATAATCTACACACGCAATGCATCATGGGATGCATAATGCCATCGGAACTCTTTAGCTAACGGCTAACGACAAGAAAATCTCATTTCAACACGGATAAATAATCACAGATGACATCCATTTTTAGATTTATGAGCTTTATGAAGTCTCTTAAAAACTCTGTTGTTCCATGATGGATTACAGACTGTCTGAAAATGGTACGATCGCACCACATTCTATATAAAACACCTCTAGAGATATTCTAGAATTAGTAAACGTAGTATTTTGTTGTCGCATACGACATAATCGACCTCCCGGTGTTAAGAATGAACATTGCCCCCCATTTCATCCCCTGCCCACCCCCATGTCTTCATTCTGGGGGTGAGATAAAGAGGGGCCTCTTCAGAGCAGAGAAACTGGAATGTCTGGCAGTAATGGAGGCAAGGACACTGCAGTCTACAGAGACAGAAAGCTCCCCTCTGCCATTTGTCATCACTGTGCTAACTGGTCACAGAGGTTAAGAGATGAGCAGCTAAATGAATCAAGAGATAATTCCTTTAATGAAGGGAGGAATTAATTGGTGTGCCATTTCATTTACCATCCATAGATTTCTATCGTGATATGCTACACAGTGCAAATGAGTGGAGTCCACTGTGGGCACAGTAATGATGTAGAGTCAGTTGAGGAAAAAGTCTATGGTGCTTTGAATTTTTGCTGTTTGCTAATCTCAGTTAGACCATTTTAGCAAAGGATTAATGTTACCTGGACATATTTAGTGATGACCGTTAAATCTTTAAGACGCTGCCTCATGCTTTTAGTAAAGGCACTAAACATTAGTTTGTCTGTACTTTACATTTTGGCAAAATAGGCTTCCACTCTGGTAACAACAGTGAAAAGCAGGGATAGCAAACTGAAGTGGCTGTGTAAAAAGGCTAATGTGTAATAATAATAATTAAATAATAATAAGAGTAAAAATATGGATTAGAAATATAACAAGATATAAAGTGCAGATATTTTATATTTGTATAACGCACCGCCCTAACTTTTGATTTTGTTGAAGACGCCAAGATCAGACGTTTTGGAGTTTGCAAACGCAAGGCACGTGGAGCAAAACCCTTCACTCTCATTGAAAACAATTTCATAAAAGCCACCTCACATGTGGACAGGGTGACGGCAGAAAACTCTACAAACTGTTGGACTTTGCATATTATGCAAAATGCATTTTTTCATGACTTCAACATAAATATTTTCCCCATAAAGTACGAGAAAAAAATCATAATTTTTCTCTTTTTCCGCGTGGTACAAAACACCAGTCAGATTTGCTGCTCCATGTGACGTTCGACACCACCACCTCCAGCTAGGTGACCATCCCGCCTGCGGAATACCTATCCACCTCGCTATCGCAAACTCCACACACAATGTGGAAGGGTATGAACAAGGTCTTCATGTAGTCCCATGATCTGAGGATGGGAAAACCCAGTAGATTAACTTTTAGTAGTTTAAAGTTTTTGATGGAAAATTACTGTTTAAACTGAAGTCAACTGAAGGACACGAGAAGAGGAAGCCGCAGATGTGCAAACACCTGCCGCCCGGGAGACGAAAAGGCAAACGACTCCTTATATGAAGATAACAGAACTATGAGCTTCCTGATATTGAGAAAATCTGGGTCTGTTTTCTTGTTTAAAGATGACCTTTGTGCGGACCTACAATGTAAAAAAGAGCCGGGCACTCTTAGAGTCATGGAGCAGCACAGCAGCTTATGTAAGATAACTCCGCTCCTTATTGCAATAATAAAGAAGCTTGTTTGAACTTTGAAGACGGTGTCGGCTGAGAATCATTTTTCGAACAGTTTTCCAGTTGTTTTGGAGACAACTCAGTCAAAAATCCTAAAAA
This sequence comes from Bovichtus variegatus, assembly GCA_943593645.1. Taxonomy (NCBI): domain Eukaryota; kingdom Metazoa; phylum Chordata; class Actinopteri; order Perciformes; family Bovichtidae; genus Bovichtus; species Bovichtus variegatus. Next base: position 2,967,704 of record CALSCE010000091.1, on the reverse strand, counting down.
CAAAACGCAAAAAGAATGAAGACATTGTGAAGACATGTTCAGATGATGGGATTACATAAGGTTCTATTGGTTCTAGCAGCCAACTACAGACCAAGTAGTGTGCTTTGCTCATACCGTGTTATCAGACGGCAAGCTCGGTGAACAATAGGTGCTCCCTGGGCGGGGATGGTCACCTTAGCTGGAGGTGGTTCTATGGCACATGAACCCCATAGGACGTCATATCCATGCATCAAATCGGACTAGCTCGTTATAACATTATGTTATATAGTGTGTTAATAATAATGCTACTTGCAAAAGTGTGGTGTGGGGACTTGAAAGCTCCAGGGCACACACGCTGAAAACAGACTTTTTTTAGTGAAGTAGAAGAGGGGTTTGTGTCCAGCAGTTATGGATGTTGGAGAAAGTAAGTTGTCCTTTTCCTGTGTGACCTTGCTCTACTCTTTACAACACAACTCAACATCCTCCCTGCCCAGACAATCATGCTTTCCCTCCAAGTACTTGTCTTTTAAAACTCATACTTTGATGAATGAACAGAACCATCCTTTACATCCTTCAGTGTAACACATTCTATTCTTTTTTTTTAACAACAGGGTGCCATACAAAGGCATTCTTGGTGAGTAAACTTTGAACATAAAACAGCTAGAAAATAGATGGAAGTGTGTATGAGAAAAGCTTTCCAAAAGCTCATTTTAAGCCTTTAGTCATGGGTTTCCAAAAGTATATTGAGCAACAGTAATCGCAATAAGTTCCAACTTTACAGCATATGAATTGTCTTTCTCGCTTCCTGAAACCTCCGTCAGCACACTCCCTGGGTTCAGAATCAGTTTAATCTCCCAGAATCAACTCCTGTCAGTAACAGCTGCTTTTATTAACTGTTGAATTTTATTAACAAGTGTACGTTTTGTCAACTTACACCACCGAAACATATAGACTGGTCTTGAAATTGTTGCTAACACTCAACCATGTAGGAAATTCTACCAAATATTCATTCCTAAATGCCAGAAGTCCATCTGAACATCCAACATCAGGCCTATTGCACAGTTTAGTGGAATACTCTGTTCTGATTGTTCAATTTCAACATTCTTATGGTCTGTTATTTCTTTATAGCAGACCTCTCCTATGTATAACAGAGCAATGCTAAGGATGCTCTGATCATAGATCCCTAAGAATAATTAAAAGCAACAGAACATTTTTGAGAATACATGGTGGGGAGCCTGTAAGGACATATTGGTATCTACGTAAATCCTGCACTGCCTCTGAGATGACACACACAATGAGTGTGAATTTAATAGCAGTTTGGTGATGTGATTTATTTTCAATTCAATTAAATGCATGCAAAGGACAGCAATTCAAACTTTAATCCCTAGACATCTAAAACGTATAAAACAAACCTGCCATGTATTTAGAGCCATTCATTCAGAAGCTCCACCTCCCAGGATCCCCAGGAATTTTCCCCACCTAGTTGCTAACTGCGCCATTTATTCCTGGACAGGTAGTGCACGACGGGTATGTCAGAGCTTTCTTTGCTATAAACATTCTGCTGCATATGAAAATGACATTGACGAGAGTGATAAAACTGAGCCCAAAACAGTTATGCACGTTAAAACAAATCTTATAGCTCAGGTGAACTGCAGAGTTGTCATTTTCTATAGGCTTTGATGATGAGCGACACCCTGCACACTACACGTAGTCATTATTGATTGTTTATAAATCCGAATCAAAACTATATCGACACTGTGCGGCAATCGCGTGCTAATATATTCTTCTTAAATATCTTCTTTCTACAGATTGATGTCTGGACTTAGTGTTCATACAGTAGCTACTGCATACGAATGACTGATGCAATTGGGCATGAAAGGCAAGGCAGGTTTATTATTATAGCACAATTCATACATGCCTGCAATTGAAAGGGCTTTACAGGTGAACAGATAAAAGACACAAAGAAGAATACAACAAAGAATGAAAAAAAAACAAATGAGAATGAAAGATTAAAAAGTGAGAGTGTATTAGATCCGCTAAGGGAACATAGAAGTAGAAGTGTGCGTTTAATCAGTTACCTAAAAGCATCTGAGGACAGTTGGGTTTTAAGTCAAGATTGGAAGCTGGCTGAAGATGGTGCAGCTTTTATACGATCAGGAAGTTGGTTCAAGACGGTTTAGTTTAGTTTAGTTCTGAGGGAAGGCACTTTGTAAGAAATCCGTGCTACACTTTTCCTACAAAAAATGTGCTGGAGCTGTCACTAAAATCATTTTACGTAACCCAGTTGTGCTTCGGTGACATATTGGTTTATCCATTCTTCCACTGTTTTACTGATTATTTGTGCTCTATTTGACTCTGTTACTGTCTTGCTGAGTCCTGGTTATTCTACTGCGGCGGTGGCCTAATTTACCAGCGAGGAACAGTAATGTTTTGTTTCTCTTCTTAACTGCAAATTACTGCACAATTAGGTGTGTGACTTCTTTTTTAATGATGACACCAGCAGATGTTACTGCACTACACTGCAATTAATTACATTACCATATTTTAGTACAGTTCACGCTCAGTTATTAAGTTATTTCACAAATAGTGCATCATCAGTTGCTACGGGCCTCTCTGTTGCTTTCTGCTAAAATGTACACAATAGTGTTGCAAGTCAATGTCCCACAAAATGTTTTCACTATACACATCATCATTCTACCTTTTTCCTTTTGCAACAGACCTTACCCTGGGTGCAGAATGAAGGAAAGAAGAAAAGGAGGAGAGGGATATATTTGATGCTGTTTTGAAAAACGCACTAGAGGCCAAAGGTTAGACTAAAACATAAACCATTTCCGCAACTAAATGGGTATCCGCAGACACAGAACACACATTTTCTAAATCATGCGAACACATTTCATTTGTTGGCTTCATTTCAGCTGAATTTTTTTTTTTTAAAAGAAGCTAGAGACTCACTGTGTCTGATTTCTGTGTCTGATTTCAGTCGGCAGAGAGATCCATAGTTTGGTTGCTCTAATAGCAAAAGGCCCGATTGCCCTTTGTCACAAACGGTGACCTGGGTGTAACCAGCACAGTCCTTTAAGGCCTTAAAAAACAGAACGATAACATTTTAAAATCAATCTGAAGATGAACAGAGAGCCAGTGTAGGAAATGCAAGCTCAGGGTTGATGTGCTCATGCCTCTTTGCCCCGGTAATGAGTCGAGCAGCAGCATTGAGGGACACCACAACTCAGCTGAGCCATCGAGGAGGTAAAGTTACAGAAACAGGGATGCAGGAGAGGTATAATAAGCTAAGGGCAGAGACCTTGATGGCTGCCTAAGTCTCCAAGCAATGTAAGAGGATGCTATGATCGACTGTGTCGAAGGCGGCACTTAAATCTAAGAGAACTCAAATAGAGCTGCAGTCCGCAGTAGGTCATTAGTAACTTCAACAAGAGCTGTCTCGGTCCTATGAAGTGCTCTAAAACCAGAAACTGGAAACTGGTAGAAGCACTAATACCATTCATAGAAGATATCACTTGAGAGGAAATAACTTTCTCCTGAACCTTAGAGAAAAAAAAAGACAATTTGGAGATTGGTCTGTAGTTACTGAGGGGGTCCGAAGTAGGCTTCTTTAGTAATGGATGAACAATGGCATGATTAAAACTTTCTGGAAAAGAAGCAGAGGCCAGGAAACTGTTAAAATATTGCAAGATAAGAAGGCTAACAGTAGGAAATACCTCCTTGAGCAGCACAGTGGGAATAATATCTAAGAGGCAGGAGGAGTTCATATGGGAGACTGTACTCTATAACATTGAAATTGTAATGGGTTGAAACTGGGTAAAAGAGGCATAATTAACATGCGGAATGGAAAGAATGCAAAGGTCAGGTTTGGGACCTTATATTTCCATCTTATTTACAAAATGAGTAATACATTTTTCAAGTTCAGGAACGGTAAAGGAGTGATCACTTTAAACAGAATCAATTACCCTAAAAATTAATTTAGGATTGGGTTATTGTTTTTTTTTTTCTTGCATTCTTAACTGCTCTCTGATAAATTAACATTAGATTTTTAAGGGTGTTATGTCTCATTTCGGACATGTTGTTCTTCCATCGTCCTTTAGATTTTCTACAAAGTGTTTTTAGGGCTTGAGAGAAGCTATTTGTTTGTTTTTTTTGTTTCCTAGTTTGAAATGGTGCAATTTGCTTGCGGATGGATAGGCTCTGATCATTAGATGAATTTAACCGGGCGTCTTGATTGAGAGGAGATCTAGTGGATGAGGAATTAAAAGCATCACAGATACATAACTGCAGGAACAATGCAATGTGAGTCATAGTGCAGGGACTAGGAATAGAGAGCTGTTGTGGAACTTTAAAAACAACAGCTATATGGTCAGTTATAGGCATATTCACCGAACAAATTCACTCGACAGAGACACCAGATGAGTACAGGGTCCACAGTGTGACCTTTAGAATGTGTTTCCCCTTTACAGATTTAATGAGGTTAAAAGAGTATAAGATCCCAAAAAATGAGGGGTGAAGGCATGGGTAGGACATGATATTAAAAATCACCAAGAATAAGCACCCTGTCATCCAGACGGCCTGGGAATATGAAAATATGCAAAGCCAATCTCATATTCACTACCTAGAGCTCATGACTGTAGTTTAGGAATGGGACGTTGATCGACCGGCATACTGAGGGCTTTGTTACCCCCCTTTTAGCACATTTCATTACAAGCAAGATACAGCAACAAGGGACATGGAAACAAAATATAAGAACAACTCGGACAATCACCCGCTCTTCAAAAGACATAGTCAAACCACACAAGCAACACACACACAAGCAACACACACACACACACACACACACACACACACACACACACACACACA